>OX451215.1:44203814-44424556 GCA_949628195.1 Phasia obesa
ACCCATAACGTTTTATAACAAAAATGCAGGTTGCTCAGGCCAGATCATCAGGAAACCTTTTTCCCAATTTTAGAGAAGCCAAAAATACTCTATAAGTAATAAAATTCTACAAAACACAATAAGAAGTATATATCTTAATAAATAGAATAATATTACAGAATATTAAAGCTTCTACAAAACACCAAAAAACAAACCTCGTTTTATTTTTCCTTACTGTTCTTCTACAATTGGATGGTTTTTTTGCCATCACTTAATGCAAAGGTAAGGTGTAATGAAATGCATACACAAGTTAATTTCGTTTTGGCAAGAGAATCGAAAAATAAAAAGTGTTGCCAAAGGTTTTCACAAGCAACTGCATGTTTAGTTATATATAAAAAATTTTGAGATTTTAAATATTGCTTATTTAACATTATGCTAATTACCCATAATGTTTTCTGTTGCACCAAACGATATCTTGAGAACAACTACAAAATAGGTTTTATTTAATATTTAACATATTTAATTAGGCAGTCTTAGCAACTAACACTTGCACAAATTAGTTGTCCAACTTTAACCTGCGTTTTTGTCCAGAGCTTTGTACTTTATAGAAAAACATCAAACATCAAACTCAATTTCGACCCCTGGCAAGATAAGGTTCCTTTAGGAATAGAGATAGGTTAGGAAGGATAGTTCTATTTAGGGCTCTACAGGGATACGTATTTGTCCATTGTGATTCTCTTTTATTTTTCCACCACATAACCCCATTTACTATTCCATTAATAGTAAATTATTATGATTATGAAAAGTAAATGATTATCATAAATAATCTGAGATTGTAACTTGAAATATGAGATTGCAAAATTCACAGTTTCCATTTCTTCCTCATCCTCGCACATCTTGCAAAAATCTAGAGATCCATTTTTCCATAAACTGGGGCTAGATCTAACCGATAAATGATCCGTTAATACAGCTATAAACACCAAACCTAGAAGTCCTCGCGTTGTCTGGTATTATAGCCCAGCAATCCTCTCTACCTTTTAAGGTCTGATCAGTTGTGAAAACTTCAGGTTTCATCTAGCAAAGATAAAAAATCGAAGAAGATGATACTTGCAGTCGGTTGCTGGCAGAGGCTAAGAACGCATACCTTGTGCTTCGGCTTCCAACCATGGATTCCTATGCGAAATGTAAACACCATAGGAGATGTAATGCTAGAATTTAAAACAAATTCAGTGATAAGGACGAAAGTCTACAGTTCATTCGAAATTCTGAAATCATTAGAGTCGAGAATTAATGCTAATGTTAGCAATTTAATAAATGAAAGTATATTAGTCGTAAATTACAAGTCGGCTGTGGTTGATAAGGGAATCATAAAGTTAGTGAACTGCTTTTATATCCCCCTACATTAATATGTAGCACTAACAAATAACTTATTAATGTAGTTAATCGAATTTGATAACTGAGACATTTATGTATATATTGTAAGCCTAGTTCTAAGTGTAATCAAGTTCTCTTGACAACAATTTCTTACTACTTGCAAACTGCTTCACTTTTCGTTCTTTAGAAAGAAAGTGACAGCTTTGAAAAAGTATCTAACATATTTAGTTTGATTCTTTTTATTTTTGACTTAAGCTACTCCTACTTTACATATTTATATACGGAATCCTACCAACAAGCACATTTTAGATGTTGAGGTGGCGCTAGCTTTAGTCATATTTAAGGGATTTACTTTAAAAAGGATTGATGAGTAAATATATATTTTACGAAAATAATTAATAGAAACCTTATTAACAAATATTGTTCTTCTTAAAACAATTTCTTAAGACTCGAAAAGAATTCAAACTCATTTTGGATAAAATTCTACCAAAGTATATACTTTATATAAGCACTAACTTTACAAAAATTCCTTTAAACTAAATCCATAAATGACATCGCCTTAGAATTATTACTGACCTTAAACATCAGTTTGTCATAACTGAACTGTTAAATTATAATTGTAACTATATTGAAACTCAATACATATTTACATTATTAATGCATACGTTTTATCTCTTTAACCTGGCATAATGTCATACTAAATTTTCAATTTTTTGTTTGTAAATCACTTCGTACGCAGATGACAGCATAATATAATTGCATATCACTTTTTTTATATACTCAAGCAGTCATACAGTCTATCACTCAGTTTTCTTTTTCCTCCTGCACGCTTTTTTACTTCGCCATTGTTATTTTGCCAACAAAGCAATCGGCATCAATTTTAATTACAATAATTAACGCGTAGGTGAACTACATATACATTAACTGACAGACAAAAATACGCGCATGCAAGTTCTTTATAAAAAAATAGTAGATATAAAAAAAATCACAAGCGCCCAACTACCAACTCTCCTAACCGCATTTTCACAAAAACTTTTACTTTTTTACGTGTCATTTCGCCGTAAAAAAAATTTGTGGTTACTGCAGATGTTGCAGTTAAACTTTGCCGCCACACAACATATGAATTAATCTTGAATAAACAGATAAACTGAAGAATTAATTAAAAAAGAAATCATGTTAAACTCGAATCTACACATCCATTTACTTTTTGAAGTATTTATGTGCTTTCGTGCAGTGTAGTGTGGTCTACATTGGATGAGACTAAAGTATACTTAAGAAAATATAACGAAATTTAAAATTTTTTTAAAAGCGACACACAAAAGGTCTATGTGGCATCGAAAAAATACAACAAAATGATCACATTTCAAAAATATTTAAACGTGAAAAGAATTTAAAAATAAAAAATATTTATCACTAAAGCATAGTATTCTGTTCAGTTTTTCATCCGGAATGCTGCCAAACTACAAACAAAAAATTTTTATGAAAAAGTTATGAACAAATGTTGCAGAAGTAGTACTCTGTTTTTGCTGTGGAAAACATTAGCGAAACTCACGCTTGGTAGAAAACTGCTATTGCAAACCTAGCTATATTTTCCTTTTCGTTTCGCTCTTAAAAATATATCTAAATTAAAAAATGAAATACAAAAAAATAATGTTTCTTGGTAAAGGACGTTCCTTTCGAAATTTGAAATTGGCAGACTTGTTCCAATTTAACCACCTGACGATGAATATATCAGGTGGTTAAATTTTAATGGCCGATGTTGAATATGAACCACACCTAAACGTCAAGTTTTTTTCTGCATTTAATTTGACATTTCTCAATTTCAGACTAACTCAATTTAAACTAATAGATAACACATAGATAGTCAACTAAAACGTCAAAAACCTAAGTCAAAGAATGTATTGGTAGGCAAAATTGTATAAGTGTTAGTATTTAAAAAAAAATTCCCACAGCACCTAAACTGCACATAGTTGTATAAAATATTTTGTAAAAACAGAATATTATTTTACATTTAATTTTAGATGTTAAAATTAAATAATTATTTTGCATTTAAATAAAAATATGAATTTTGTATTCTTCCAATATATTTTTATTATGCGCGAAAAACGTTAGATTGAACGTTAATTTTAAATATTTATTATATTGATTTGTAAATTTTCATCCCCTAAAAGACAAAAAAAATCCAATACTGTGTAGAAATAAATTTCACCAAACAAATGTCAACAAAATACAATTCATTTTGTATTAAAAAATTTAAATTACAATAAATTGTTGAATAATTTTTTATGGAAAAATTCAAAATTGTTTAAATATTCGGAAAGTGCAATGGAATATCGCGTAATAGTGTCTAAATGTGAATAAAAATTTTACTCCCCTAAGTGTGTTGAATTCACACCGTACCCGTATGTGTGAAGACATTTGTAGCCACGTTTTGACATTTGGAGAGTTGGCCATCTATGTGTTATCTATGATTTGAACCATGAAAAAATACACAATCGAGCAACGCGTTAAAATTATTTAGGCTTATTATGAAAATAGGCGTTCAAATCAAAATGCATATCGTGCACTTCGTGATTCTTTGGGTCAACTTAATCGACCAAATATGCGTGCAAGCGGAAAAATCGTGAAAAAATTTGAGCCAACCGGGTCTGTAGGAGATGTAGTGCATGCTCGTGCAGCTCGTATTGCAGAAAACATTGCTGCTATTTGCGATGATGTGACTGAAGAACCGACCACTTCAACTCGTCGTCGTGCCCAACAATTGCACCTCTCACCCTCGTCGTTGATGAACATTATGGATAAAGACTTGCATTTGCACGCTTAAAGAGGAAATTGACTCAAGAACTTAAACCTATTGATCAGTCCAAAATTCGTCAAATGTCAGAATGGTGGTAAGCAATGAGTGATTGTCGAAAAACCAATGTACCCACAAAGAGTGACTGTTTGGTACGGTTAATGGGCTGGCGGCATCATCGGGCCGTATTTTTTCCAAAATGAGGCCGGGCATGCAGTTATTGTGAATGGTGTTCGCTATCGTGAGATGATAACGAACTTTTTATGGCCCGAATTGAAAGATATGGATGTGAAGGATATGTAATTTCAAGAGGACTGTGCAACTTGTCACAAATTCAATGGCTGTGGCTATGGCAATTGGCCGCCAAGATCATGTGATTTGACACTGTTGGACTTCTTTCTTTGGGGTTATTTGAAAGAAAATGTGTACTTCGATAAGCCAGCAACAATTCAAGAGCTAAAGGATGATATAATTCGGCACATTGACGGCATAGAACCTCAATTATGCCTCAGCGTCATCGAAAATTTGGAGCATCGGATGGAGTTGTGCTGCTGAGGTCGTGTTGGCCATTTGGTCTATATTTTTTGTTCCGTGCATAATTGAACTATATAAATATTATCAAAATACAAGAAATGATTTGTGTTTTATTCAAAATCAACATCGGCCCTTAAAGTTTAACTACCCTTTATATGTTTAGGACACTGTTAAATTCTTTTAACTAGAGATATTTTCTTCAATATTGCAAAAATTTCATTTTTCATACAAATTTTCCAAAACAAAAAAATTTATAAAGAAACTCCAACAAGCTGATTGACTAATTCTTGCTAGTAAAAAATTAACTGGCAAAAACTTGCAAGTCATTTTTTTTTTCTCTCACATTTTTATGCTCTTGTTTTACTCTCTCGCTGCTAGTTTTTCGAGTTAATGAACTTTTCCAGTAACAATTAGTATCAACTTTCAGTTAAGGAACAGAGCTAATGTAAAAAAAGCTATATTTAAAATAAATTAGCAGATGGCCCACTAGCTTTATAACATTACTAATTGTTAATAGTAATTGTCGCTTTTAATTAATAAATGTAATGTTAATTATTAAAGTACATGTTTCTTAATAAAAAAGAAAGTCATAGGAAAAAGAGATGCAACAAATGGTCAAGAGTGTCCTGGTTAAGCTGTCATGATTAAATAAGACATAAAACCTCACAACGGATAAGAATAAATATAAAAACAAACTGAGCCATGCCATAAATTTGAACGAATAAATGCTGAGCGCAAACAACTTATTTTTAAAATATTAAACAGAGAAAAACACATTCCAAAGATAATATTTATAATAATTCTTTCTGCATTTTGACAAATTCATTTAATGACATATGTCACGGTAAAATATATGTATATATGCATACATATTCCCACACACATACACACACACACACACACACATACACATTTGTATGCATTTTCATATTGACCTCAAATTGTATCTCATCATCTACAAGTCCCTTCAGCAATGGATCATTACGGAAGTATTGCAACCTGTGGTCGTTGTCATGTAATAATTTTTTAGCTGGAATGAAATGTTAAAAAATAAAAAGTACAAGTAGAAAAACATAAAACATAAAAAATAATAAACCGTCAGCTACATATGTCGCCATTTCAACAAATGTATGTGATTCTGCATATTGAATCATACGAGTAGTTTTGTTATTTCCATTAAATATTACTGTTGATGTTGATGTTACTGCCGCTGTTTCTTTTTTTCTTAATTTTTTAGCATTAAAAGGTAATCAGGAGTGAAAAATCCATTGTCAAAAGCCTCATATGTTAACATAGTGTAAGCTGTGCACTGTGCTTATGCAACGAAACCCCATAGGAAATCTAAATAGTAGTGAATAATACTTTTATAAATAATTGAAAAATATGTTTTTAATGATGACAGACTGAATGCCGTTTTAACGTTCTGGTTCCTTAAAACTGAAATCTACTGAATATTTAACCTTTCCACCGTTATTAAATGTATTATCACCAAATGTTTTAATAAATTTAATAACATTATACGATGTCATTCTTTTTTTAGAAAAATCCAGCACAACAGTAATATTGCAGTACAGAATTTATTGAATGATATAGTTTTTAGTCTAAAAGTTTGTATTGAAATTGTCTAATTTACACACGTTTATAAAAAAACCATAATCTATGAGTAAGATAATATAATTAAATTATATGGTTGTAGCCAAACCATATTATTATTAAACATTATAATATGAAAATATTATGGTTAAATTAAACGATTATAGTATGATTAGAAACTATGAAATGCCATATAGGAAAGTTTTTATAATAAAATTTTTCATTTATTATTTTTATTAACGACTGCAGTTTTGCTAATATGTATCAATGAAATCGTCATGTAGATACATAAATTAGCAAAATATAATTCTCACTTTATATTGTAAATAATAATAATAATAAATGTAAAAATTTCTACAAAGAAAATTGTTTACAAATTTTAAATGTATTAATATTTATACTGGCTTCAGTTCTTTATTATAAAGAAATAATGAAAAATTAGACATTATAATACATTTCTAGATCGCTACATCCGTGTACAGCATTATTCCTCTCTATCTGCGAGGTAGTTTTAATTGTAATAATTTTTCTATTTATACAAACCATACAAAGAAATAATATATGAGAATTTTATATTTTTCATTATATTTCATAAGGAATAGAGCTTTTTTGAAATTATTTTACGACATTGTTTTACAAAAAATTTACAAAAAATTCCACATGAAATAACGAACATTTGCTTTATTTCACAGCTTTGGTAAAATGTTGCTAGAAACATTTCAATGTTTTTCCACAGTAAAAACAGAGTACTATTTATGCAACATTTTTTCGTGACTTTTTCATACAACTTTTTTATGTACATATGTAGTTTGACAGCATTCCGCATGAAAAACTGAACAGAGTACCAGGCTTTATATATTTTATTACATACGAATTAACTTAAGATATTTTGTTTATTATTAATATATTATAGTTAAAAATAATATATTATTTTGGAATGTTTAGAAAACTTTGGTTATAGTTTGAAGTTTAGCAAAAATTGTTAACCATGTTAACTTTTTTGGATGATGATGATGTTAATGATGCTGTTTATGGCGACAAAAGAAATGTTAAAAACAACTAAAATTTTTTCATCGCAACCATATCTTGTTACAAAGTTTTTATGACCATAGCACAAATATGGTTATTCTTCACATTTATAAAGAAGTATGATTAAGAGATTTATGTAAAAATATATAAATATATAATTGTAAAAGTACAAAGAAGAAAAGCTTCTAAAAGATTAAGGGCCTGTTTCACAATGTCGACAGAGTTCGTTCTTTCTTACAATTATATTCAAAACAAAAACAAATTAAAAAATTTTGTTTTTTCGTTTTGAATGTATTTACACGAAAGAACGAATTCTTTTGACATTGAAAAACCGGCAGTAATAGTATAGAGCTATTAGATAAGTTAGTCAAAGGAAAGCTTGTAAATCTATGTCTGCAATTTTAACACCAAAACTATATTTGGAACTATTTACCGTTGTGCATAACTTCAAATAGGATAATTTGAACGCATATACAATGATATTAATGAACTGATAGAGAAATCAAGAAGTATAAATATTCCAAAGAATGTGGAAAGAATTAAGAAAACGCCATCGCCTAAATTTTAGAAAATCAGTATAAACGCGATTACAGGATGTGGATTTTTATGCTCATGTAGCACCGTAACTCTTACAAGTTCGATAACACGCACTCAACAACCTCAACATGTTCGGCGTCTTGTTGCCTAGGACATTACTCAGAACCAATTTAAATGAATTCCAAGCTTAAGATTCGACTTCAGTAATTGATTTCACAAAATTAGGATCTTCACAAACTCTTTCATTAAGCCGAGTTTTATAAGAAGTGGTGGAAGTATGATACAGGGTTCATTTCGTTTATCACTACTACCTTTAAGTAGCAGTCGTCATGTAATATTGATTTCGTGGTTCTCGCCAAACCATGGGTCTTACTAACAGTATTGCAACTCTTTTTCCAATGAACCATAACTGCAAACATACCAAATATTTCTGGCATACCATATGAGGTACCCATATTTTGCTTGTCCTGATTACATAATTTTAATTTAGAGTATTAAATATATATGCAGTTTTCAAAAATAGGTTTTCGATATTTTTTAAATATATATTCATCACAAATTGGATTAAGCACGACGAAGATCTTGCTGACGAAAACATATATGTATACAACAACAAAATATACTGTAAATTGGGGTTTTTTAGCTATAACTCAAAAACAAAATTGTTAAAGAATAATTATTGCCGTATTTGAGATAGAAATAACAACAAAATCACAGGAAACAAACAATTTTGGTTTTCTTGTTAACCAGTGTTATCTGCACCAGCCACTAAATTTTTAATAAATGACTAACTTCCAAAATGTAGTTATTTATGCTACCGTATTTAAATAATGTACATATACAAGGATTCGCAACAATTTTAAAACGGATGCGAACTTGTCGACGGCGCGCATAGTGGTATTTTACTAATCTAGCCGGAGATTACTTTTTTTATTTTATATTGGCTCTGAAAATTTACTGAGTGGCCCTAGATTAATGAAACTTGAAACTTTTATGGCTATAGGCTGTTAAAGCTAACAAATGTGAAAAATCGGACCAAGGATAAAAAAAGGTCCTCTTAGAAAAACTAATCCTACCTTTGAAAAATCATTTTTTTTAAGTTTTCCCATATTTCTGATTAGCTAATGTAAACTACCTTTAAGCGTAAACTTAAACAACATTTTGATGCTCTTTAATCGATTAATTTAACCCCCCCTCTCCTCCTCCACACTTCATCATATATAAATTCAATAAATCATATATAGGGCCTTTAGTTTTTCGTATTTAGGTTAATTATATAACTTTTTAGTTTTTAAGAAATTGTTTATTAAAAAATAACTTTTTTTTCTTCTTGATTTGTAATTTTTGAAAATGGAGTAGTATTTGAACCATATTTGGCCTTAAAGGCTTGGTTCTTAAATTTGAAATAAAAATAAAAATAAAAAAATAAACTTTTCAAAAACCTAAACTTGGACCCTGAAATAATATATTTGCGAAAATAATAAAGTGAAAAGTGTTTCTGTTCTACAATATTCTTTGCCAATCGCACTATGCATGAAGCAAAATTTTACAAAGACTGCACTTTTGGTAAAGACTTTGCACTTTTTTTTAAGGTATTTGTGCTGTTCTGCAAAGTGAGTGCGCAAAAAAATAGAACAGAATTTTTAAAATAAGCCGCAAAATAAAAATGTAAAAAAATGTGATTAAAAAAAAAATATTTTATATCGTTTTCTTCTTCGGCATTTTCTAGATTCAATTCCTCGATTTCATTGTCAGTGTCTTGAGTGGATTGCGTTTTTCACTACTTCTGCTACAGGCAATATTAAGTAAGATGGCACCTTTCCAGGCATCAGTCGCAAATAATTTAGACATGTGATTCTTTCTTTAAGAATGCCAAAATTATTTTTTATTATGCGCCGTATTTTTTGTTTGTTTTTGTTTTTGAGGCAACGATTGAACTATAACCACTATCACCCAAAACAGTAGCATCCGGAAAAGGTCTTAAGCTATTGTTAATTCTTTGACTTATAGAAGTATTTCCTAACATCATTGAGTCATGAAAGCTGCCCGGCTAACTTGCATTTACACTGTGAAATGCTGTTCGATTTTGCTTTAAAAGTAATCATCATCAAATTATAAGGCTCTTACTTTTATAATGCTTGAGTTGCGATTTAAATATTTTCTACAATTCTAAAATTTTACATGAACTTCCAAAATTATTGCAGAGTTCTTTCTGTAAATAGCGTTTTAAATATTGCGCTTTCAAAAATAAAAGGTGATGTCAAGATTGCAAAACATTTAAATTGGTAAAATTGGATACTTTAAATTTTACATATATCTCTTGGAGATGAGATATTTTTGGAAAAAAGGTATCCTATATTTGAGCCAAGTTTCTGAGTTACCTCCTCAGAAATTTTATTTAAATTTATCCAGTAGTTTTTACGTGATGCGAACACTTACAGACGGACAGACAGCAAAAATTCTAAAAACTGCTGTTTTAATTTCCATTTCGATTACTAACTGCACCAGCAACAAAATTTTCAAAAAATAGTCCTGTTACACAGTGTTGTCAGATTAGGGGATTTATCCCCAAATCGGGGATTTTTGTTTGCTAATGGGGATTAAAAATTTAGTTTGAGGATTGTGGAACTCGTGGAGGATGATTTCAATATTTTGGGGATTTTTTGGGGATTCTTATTTTGATTTCATATACTTTTTGGATTATTGTAATTTTATTATTATTATTTTAATTTTTCCTTATATAAAAGGTGTGATCTCGTACTCAACATTGGGAGCCCTCGGGATCCCAATTATACCGAAAACTGTTCCCGTACTGCAAGATTGGGTAAAAGAGAATAATTTTGAGAGAAAGTATTCTTCTTCTTGCAGGAAACAGCCCAAACTTTTTATTTGGGTTGATTGTGAAAATACAAAACAATCAAATATTTGAAAATAAACAAACAAAATTCAAAAAAAGAAATGTCTTTATGCTCACAAAAACTATTATTTAAATAATTTTTCATAAAAGATTATAAAAAAAAGTGTCATGTATACAAAATAATTGTGTTTTTAATTTTTATTATGTGCGAATGCATGCAAAACACTTTGACATCACGTTTTGGGATACAAAGTTGGTTTTTTTGTGTTCCCGTACTTTCGGGCTTTTTTTGTCTCTAAGAGAGTTTATTTTTGTTTTCTCTAATTTTACCGAACTTTTCCCAAAAAGTACGGGATCGCGCCTAAAGACGTAACGAAAATTATTTAAGCAACAAAAGATAATTCATTTTAAGAAAGAACTGAAATCTGCATATGTTCCACTATCATTTATTCAAATACGTGTTTTTTATATTTTAAAAAATTTGTATGTTACAATCGATAACATAAATTAGTTGAAAAATGAAAATACTACAACCAGCAGTAAATAACAATGTTTTAGGAAACATACATATATACATACATCACAATTAAAAAAAATTTCATTAAAAAGAGATATTTTGCCCAAAAGTTTGTAAATATCAGGTTGCCGAAGAAACGAACTTGTTTTTGACCTCACTTTGCATACCAACTACCAAGCTGTCTTATTTCGGCAAATAATAAAATATTAAATAAATTACAAAACTATTTCCTCGAATCGTTGTTAAAAAATAATATACATAATACATGCTTACATGCTTACAAGTTTAAAACATTTTTTTTTTGTTTAAGAGAACACTACCTGCGAAGCTTTTCGCTTGTCTTCAGAAAACACCCAACCCGCAAACTGATAGATAAGGCGCTCTGTCAATCAGTTCATAAAAATTTGTTGTAACCCTCTTAATCCATCCCCAGAAATGGTGAGGTAAAAACTCAATAAACTTGTATAATATTACAATAATATTATTACAATAAAAATTAAATTTGAAAACAATTTAATTTTTTTTTTTTTTGGGAATTTTGGGGATGACATTTTTTAAATAGGGGATGGAATCCGAAAAATATCTGGGAACCCTGCTGTTACAGTTAAATTATAATATTGAATGAACTAAAATAATATTATTTTTCCATTTTGTGTGATTTGAACTGAATCGAAAAAAAAACTGAGTTAAAAGTAAAAATAAATTTAGCAGCAGTTTATAGCTTCCGTAGTGAATTGTCGTATCTTTTACAACAAGCTTTTCACAGTTGATGGTATCTGCCTTAATATATTTAAAAGCGAAAATAATAACCTATTATTCCTTCCAATAGCAACCCTTGGGCAATCCCTGAAATAATGGTATGAGGAATGCGAATTATACATACATAAGTATATTGAAGTGTTATAAAGCATTCTCCAGGCGTTAAGTAGCGCAATATAAAAACTAAAATTTGGTAGTTACGAAGTTTTGTTGTTTTCTTTGCTATAACAGGTGCCTCTGATGATATAAAATTATAATTGGTTAAAATCTTAAATTGGTGCTTGCTAAATAGTCAAAAGCAAAGTTCAAATGTGATTTTATAACAATTTTCATTTAAGAGTTTTATATTAACAATGGCATTCTACTAATTATAACTACTATTATTGATGATTGCTGTTATATTTTATTGTGCATATGCCAACTATTATTGAAATTTAGAACATAAAAGCTTTTAAATGAAACAAAGCAAATTGTGTTCTTGTCACAAATGTTTCTACTATCACCAAAATTATTCGAGAGCACTGTAAAGCTCATACCACTTACTTCGCCTTAAAATATATGTACCCGTAAGTACATATGTACCCGTAAGTACATAATATACTTGTAGTTAATACAAGTACGTTTCTAAACTTATAAGTTCACGTTTTAGGTTCTCATTTTTAATTCACATTAACGATTTCTTATTTAAGTCCCCTGAAATGCCTATATACTCGCAAATCTCCTGAAATTAAAAGTGCTATTTCCTCAAGGGATTTCGTTTTGTGGTAAAGTCATCATCGTTCCAGGCCATCATATCAACATTGCGAACATCATTATCACTGTAAAAAATCAAATAAAAAGAAAATTCTGCAACATCGGGCAGAATATTCATATATTTATGTATGTATGTATGTATGTATGTATGTATGTATGTATGTATGTATGTATGTATGTATGTATGTATGTATGTATGTATGTATGTATGTATGTATGTAAGTTGCAAATAAAATCAGCAGAAAAAAATTGTGCGTTAATGGTGAAAAATCTGTTGTAATTTTAAAATATTTATTTTTTTGTAGTTTCTTTTCCAATATTTTATTTTATACCCATTTGTGGTGACACAATATGTGAATAATTTAATTAGTCTTTCCGAGATATACGTACGTATGGTTTTAAGTTTTTCTTTTTTTTTTGTCATCAACAACTGAGAAAATAAATTTAAAAAAAGCTAATAGTGGGTGTTGATTGTATTGATAAACACGCGTACTTGGGAATGAAAAACGATGACTTATCGAAGTGTCGGTATTTTTGGTATTGAAAGGGTTATCGCACAAACATTAATAAATACACATCCACATGTAGATATATGCAAAAGTATACATATTAATATATCTATACTACATATAATAAAAGTGTAACAGGAGCATTTCTGTACATGAAATATTTTGTGAAAATTTTATTGCTGTGCAAATAGTAATCGAACTGTACTACAAAACAGCCATTTATAGAATTTTTGTCTGTCTGTCTGTCCGTCTGTCTATCTGTCTGTCCGTCTAACTGTCTGTGTTCGCATCATGTAAAATCTACTGGATGAATTTTAATAAAATTTTATGGAGATTTACCTTAGTATCTCGCTTTAAATATAGGATAATTTTTTCCGCATAACATTCGGGCTTCCAAGATAAAATAGAGCAAAGCAGTAAAAGTGTGCAATTTTACCGATTTAAAAGCACTGCAAACTTGTCACCACCGTTTATTTTTGAAAGCGTGATATTTTAAGGGCCGATGTTAAATGTAAACCACACCTAAACGTCAAGTTTTGTTCTGCATTTAATTTGACATTTCTTAATTTCAGACAAACTCAATTTGAATCGTGGTAAGACACACAATCGAGCAATGGTCAGAATGGTGGCAACGTTAGAAGAATTTTCGAAGAAAATCACCTTCAGTAATGAGGCACATTTTCACCTCAGTGGATTCGTCAATAAGCAAAATTGTCGCATTTGGGCGAATGATAATCCAAGAGTGATTGTCCAAAAACCAATGCAACCACAAAGAGTGACTGTTTGGTGCGGTTTATGGGCTGCCGGTCAGGCATATACTGTGAATGGTGTTTGCTATCGTGAGATGATAACCAACGTTTTATGGCCGGAATTGAAAGATATATATATTGAGGATATGTTGTTTTAATATGACGATATCGCTTGCCACACAGCTAACGAAACAATGGCTCTTTTGCGCGACAAATTCAATGGCCGTGTTATCTCCCGTGATTTGGGGTTATTTGAAAAAAAGGTGTACGTCGATAAGCCATCAACGATTCAAGAGCTAAAGGCTGAGATAATTTGGCACATTAACGGCTTATGGGCTGGCGGCAACATCGGAGCTATTTTTTTTGAAAATTATGCCGGTCAGGCAGTTACTGTGAATGGAGTTCGCTATCGTGAGATGATAACGAACTTTTTATAGGCCGAATTGGAAGATATGGATGTGGACGATATGTGGTTTCAACAGGACAGTGCCGCTTGCAACACAGCTAACAAAACAATGGCTCTTTTGCGCGACAAATTCAATGGCCGTGTTATCTCACGTGGTGGCGATGTCAATTGGCCGTCAAGATCATGTGATTTGACACCGTTGGACTTCTTTCTTTGGGGTTATTTAATAGAAAAAATATACGTGGATAAGCCAGCAACAATTCAAATTTTAAGGATGATATAATTCGGCACACTAACGTCATAGAACCTCAATTATGCCTCAGCGTCATAGAAAATTTGGAGCATCGGATGGAGGTGTGCCGCAGAGGTCGCGGCGGCCATTTAGCCGATATTTTGTTCCATACATAATTGAACCACACCAATATTATCAAAATAAAACGAAATGACAAAAATTTCCTAAATAATTTGTGTTTTATTCACCACCAACATCGGCCATTAATTAAAATAATTTTAAAATTTTATATATATGTACATTTTAGAATTTTATAAAAAGCCTTTATTCCTGAGTAATTACCCAGCAAAGGATACCTCTATATAAAATAAATACATCGGTCATAACTTAAGTACTATAAAAGTAGAGGTCTTAAAAGTTGGTGTAGATTACTTTCAATGCAAGATCGAACAAGATATTGAAAGAACGCCTGCGACGCACATTGGGGCCAAATGAATGAAAAGTGGCGATTAATTCAAAATATGAACTTTAAAATTCATGATCGTGTTTGGTACCGGGTGAAAGTGGATAAAATTCTGCATCACTAATTGCAAAAATTATACTTTTAAGTTGTTTGCTTTAGTTGAAGTGAGCACTTAAAGTTGAATAATTGTTATTTTTTTTGTGCATATTGAAAAAAAGTGAAAATTTTGATATTTCAATTGATAATTTTTTCTATTAATACTTCTAAAAGTTAAATTTTTATAATGGAACCGTCAACTTCAGGTAGTTTACTATATAGTACATGCTTTTTTGTTTAAATAAATGTTTTAAAAATATTAAATGTTAAAAAAATAAAATTAGCCCAAAAATGGGCTATTTTTGATTTATATATGGAGTTTCAACAACTTTGTTCGTGAGCTTGCGTAAAATCGTCTATGTAGTGCTATAATATCAGATCTCAACTAATAAACCCCAAAATATTTTTTTGCGATTTTTTGCGATTTTTGAGTTATGCTTGTTTTTGTGAAATAACTCAAGATGCTAAAAATCCACAAATATGAAAAAAAAAAAAAAAAAAAACAAAACATCAAGTTGTTTTTACTTTGTTTTGTCATTATTTTCGTTATAGTAGTTGTTATTGTAGCTAAAAAATGTGTTGTTAATTAGAGATGGGGGCGTGAGTGACTTTAATTCACGCATGCTCACGTGATTGCGTATGTTGGGTTTATTTACTATGAATAAAACTAATTAAATTATTTTACATGTGTTTATGATATTTCAATGAATTTTACTTAAACATTTGTTAATTTTAAATTATTAGAAAATTGTATATGGCACAAGTGCACTATTTTGAAAAATTGAAGGAGGTCACGCTCCCATCCCTATTTATTATTGTCATTTATTTGAGTCCTACATAATAACTGTTGGTCATATACATGCATCATACGAGTAAAGTTTTAATTTTGTTTTAAGCTGGTGATATCAATCTACTAATATAATGATAATACATTTTTAAGAATTTCTATCCATCCGTAGGGTATTATTGATTCGGTACTGACACGTTTATTTATTGCTTTAGCTGTCAATGTTTTGTGATGTGATGTTACATATTTAAAGTGTTGTGAAAGTGTAAATTATTCGGTACAGGGTTAAAGGAATTACTTTTTGCAAATTTTAAACGAATAGAAATCTTATTAATTTTAGGAACATGTCCCAAAACAATTTTCATTCCTCGTCATGAGTTGCATAATTTTATGAGGAGTGCAGAACCTAAATCACTTCAGGATAAATTTAAACTTTTGAGATGGGAAGTAATAAAACGTGTCGACCCTTCGGATATGGTAGATTTTATGACAAGGTTTCATAATTTTTGCTCTAGCTATGAGATTCGGTGGCAAAAATGTCATAGAAAGAATGAAATTTTTGTAAAAAATAATAAGAATTGGCTGGATGCCTCAATCTCATTCAGTCCACCACCAGAACCACAACAAAAAAGAGATCGCAATGATCTCTCATTTGAAGAGTGCAAAGAAAAAACAAAAGTTAAGAAATGTAAAGACAAGAGATCAAATTTCTTTGCCTGTTTTGGCTTACGCCACACAAATGAGCTTGAGAGCTGCTGGAAAAATAGATGAGTCGAAAATTGTTAGGGAAATAATATCATCTCCAACAAAAGCCAAAAAATACCGAAAAAGTATAGAACAGGTACCACCACAGCAGTTAACTCCGGATGAAGCTCTGTCCGTTTTGGTAGAAGCGAAGCTAAGTCGCCACCAATATAATGTTATTAGAAAGGTTGCACCTGAGAAATTTCCATCATATAAATTGGTCCAAAGAGCTAAGAAAAAATGTTACCCAAAGGGAGAACAAATGAAAATTTCTGAAACATCAGCGCAAGTTAGCCTACAAGGAATATTGGATCATACCACTGAACGCCGTTTGTCGGTTAAAAATGCAGATTTAAATTCGTTAGACAACGAAGAAATCGAAAAAATTACTTTATACACTAAGTGGGGCTTTGACGGAAGTTCAGGGCATAGTTCTTACAAACAAGCCTTTCATGACAGTAATGCATCTGATTCTTCTGTATTTATTACGTCAATTGTACCATTAAAATTAGTTTGTAAAAACAAAATCATTTGGCATAATCCTCGACCGTCTTCAACTAGGTTTTGCAGGCCATTAAAAATTGAATTTATGAAAGAAACGGTCAACAGTATTAAAACAGAAAGAAAAAGAGTGGAGACAGAAAAAAATGCTCTTATCGATACAGTGATATCAGTTGGAGAAAGAAAGATAAAAGTGAACCACAAACTAATTCTCGTTATGATTGACGGTAAAGTGTGTAACGCGATTACAGACACAAAGTCCACACAAAAGTGCTACATATGTGGCGCTACCAGCAAGGAGTTCAACAATATTGAACAAATGATTTCTAGAGATTCCAACGTAGACTTCATGGAGTTCGGTTTGTCTGTCCTACATGGCTGGATAAGATTTTTTGAATGTGTTATTCACTTGGCATATAAACTTCCAATTCAAAAATGGCAGGCAAGAAGTGACGAAGAAAAAAAAAATTATTGCTGAAACTAAAAGTCGTATTCAACGCGAATTTAAAAAGAGAACGGGATTGATCATTGATCAACCAAAACCTGGTTTTGGTAACTCTAATGACGGGAATACTGCAAGACGTTTTTTTAAGAATGCAGAAGTATCTGCTGAAATTACTAATATTGATTTAGAGTTGATCAAAAATATGCACACAATATTAATTGTAGTTTCTAGTGGTATTGAGGTCAACATTGAAAAATTTACAAACTTCGCTAATAACACTGCCAGGCTATTTGTGAAAAAATATCCATGGTACTATATGCCTCCTACTCTTCACAAATATTTTATTCATGGGCCTGAAATTATATCATTATCGCCATTGCCAATTGGTCAGCTAACCGAAGAGTCTCAGGAAGCCAGAAATAAAGATTTTAAAAGTTATAGGGAGAATTTTGCCCGTAAATGCAGTCGAGAAAAAACAATGGAAGATATCTTTAATAGATTTCTCTTAAGTTCAGATCCGTTTATAACAAGCATAAACAATAGTTCTAAAAAGAAAAAAGAGCTAATGCCAAAATCTGCATTGGAGTTGCTGTACTTCCCAGCAATCAAAATAGCAATGATGAAGATGGAGATGAAGATGAAGATGGAGATGAAGATTAAGATTATTGTAACGAATTAATTTATGATTATGAAATTGAATGTGAAGTAAATACTAACATTGAAGGTAATAATGATTATAATAAAAAATTGTTGTTTTCAAAAAAAAAAAAAAAAAAAAAAATAGAATAACCGAATTTAATTAAATTTTTTTTAAATAGTGTGTTTATGGTTATTTATCAATAAAAAAACAATTCGATTTTCAAATGTTTCATTTTTGAGCAAAATTTTAAAATTTCGAGAAAAAAGGTATGATTTTAATTTAAAAATTTTCTAATAGAAATACATATAAAATATTTATTCCTTATTATTTTTAAAAATATTACTTATTTTTCTTAAAGTACATTTAGTATGCTTTAATTTGCAATTTAATTGAATAATTTATAGCGCACCGTTCCAAAGTTACAGCAAAAAATGTGAAAAAAGAGGATTTTTTACAGAACACAAAATGGCCCATAAAGGGTTAAAAAATGTGTTTTTTCACTCTGTTTTTTTTTTTTAAATGTTGGGTTTTTATGTATTTATAAATATCCATTAATAAAAAATATTTTTTTTTTTAAATTACGACTTCTATGAATTAATCGCCACTTTTCATGCATTTGGCCCCACTGTGCGACGTGGCGGGCACAGTTAGTTTTAAAACGAAATGGAATGAAAATGGAATTTTTCATTTTGCAATAAAAATAAATGAAGACCGACTACAGAAACGATACAGTGAAGTCTAATAATAGTTACTTTTAAATTGGCTATAACAAAGTAAAAAAACTGTGTAAAAAAGTTTCACACATGCACCTGTTAGAAATAAAACCTACCCCGAACCCATATGGAATTGACTACCTTAAACAAGTTTTAAAATTAACAATTCACGTACAAACGGAATCAATTTGTGGACTAAATCTCTGTAAAATTTCCGTTTCTCTTTATGAAGTCTATTTACTACACATTTGTCATGTTCGTTAAATTTCGATATGTATTGATATAAACACCAAGGTATTTTAATTAATATTAAAATGTTATTTAAACTTTGCTTAAATTTATAGAACACATTTTGCGATTGATACGCGCAGAAGTTGACTCTTTTTCAATTTGGCATTTTTGGAACGTGAATGTCATCTTTTGCAAAAAAAAAATGGATCGCGTTTGCTTTGCTTTGCTATGTCGCAATTTACATAGGACAGAAACAGGGCAGACATTTTTTGAATTCTCTTTTGCTCTTGCTTAAACAACAACACTAGTCATGAAATACACACTCTACCTCTTCAACCCCTTGCCTACAAATCTCGTCTGTCTGCCCATTTTTCTGTCTAATGTAAATTGCGACTATGCAAATAAAATTGCATTCGTTATTGAAAACTATTCTCATTTATTTTAACAAGTGCGCTTAATTAATGCAAAAAATTAATATATGTAAACATGTAAAAATCAAAACAAGTATAAAAAAATAAAATAACATGCAAAAACTAAATTTTGAATTTAAATGAAATTTCTTGATATTAGTCAAAAATCTATACTATGGTTTGTGTGAATAATTTAATCAATATTTTCTACTACATACATAGATGTTTATGGATATTTATGTGATTTTTTTTATAATATTATTTTAAAATATTTTATATTTTATTTAATTCATACTTCTCATATGTGCTTCTTATATTCTATTATTAAAAAATAAAATAATAACTGGATATTTTGTTTGATTAATAATTTCGTTATGTTTATTATAATCAGCGGTTCCTTTCTAAAGACCGAAGTAGTTTATCAAAAAAAAAAAAAAATAAATTTATATGAAAAAAAGTAGAGAACAAAATTAATTAATATACATATTGCCAATATCATAAAGTACATTGAGGCTCAACTCTTAATCTGCTAAAAAAAGTGGTTTCAACACAACTGCATTTTTCTAACAATTAATCACAAACACTTTACTTTGAAATTATTTTTTTTATCTCAAAAATATTTTATATAATAGTTTTAACAATAAACAAAAATTTTATTTTGAAAAATTTGTTAGGTGAAATTTATTAACTTACAGAAAGGATTTTTGTGTCATAAATATTTAAACTACACAAAACTGCCTAATAGCATCAATAAGATTATCCCTATGAAACGTTTTTATACTAAGGGGTATTCCAGCAGAAAGAAAATAAATTATTTTGCAAAAGGTTCCTTATTTTTGTAAAAGTGGTAAATCTTTTTAATTTTATTAAGAAGGATATTCCATTAAATCAATAGGAAAACTTGTTATTTACAATTTTTTTTAGTAATTTTTGCCACCGCAAAGACGATACATAAAGAAAAACTTCCTACACTCAGACAAAAAAAATGACACCATCCTTGTCAATACGACAAGGAAGTATTGACAACAAATGGTTGTTGAATCGAAAACGAACGTGTACACTTTGACACCATATTGTTGTTGAAGTGATACCATACCGGTGACGATTTGACACCACACCATTGTAAAGTTGACAAAATACCGTTTTCGATTTTTAAATCCTCACAAAATGTGTTTTTAATTACTAGTACAAAATATTAAATAAATTAAATTCTAAAAATAAGTTATCATCAAAATAAAAGTAGTTTACTGTGATCATAACAATTGAATCATTATATTACCTATGCTTTTTTCCACCCGCAGTCCCATGGTGGCAGTGCTTCCTTACAATCTCTCTTTTTAAAAAATCGCTGACTCCTAAATATTACTTGTGCAGCTAGAAATCCAAAGGTACATATTACACGTTGTTGTTCCAAACTTTGGTTTACTTACATTTTAAGTGATCGAAAATTGTTTCTAAATTGATGGTTTCTAAGAAATTTTTTTAATTTTTTATCGTTGGCTATAAAGATTGAATCTTTCGCCATCACAACATCTCTAGTCGTTTGCCGTCAATCTCCAATAGCAGATTACTCCATCCATATTGTTATTTTAAGAAATACGTCTGCATAAATTGAATGAAATTTTGACATGAAAAATATTTATTAAAACTCGTTGTATTTCATAACATTGCGTTGTTAAAAGTTCGATAAAAGTTGATAACGGTTTTTGTCTATTCGACAACGCTCGTTTACGAGTTGAAAACGTGCGTTGTTTGTTTATGTTTTCTGACTTTGTTATACTTATGGTTACTAGTTTTTAAAAAATATCCTAAAATAACTTTAAAAAACTTACATTTTTTAATTAAAATACATTTTTCAATTAAAAGATTTAAAAAAAGAAATGTACATTTAAGGCCCATTATTATAACTTGCCTTTAGCTAAAGTTAGGATTTTGTTGGAGAGATAAATAGTTTTGCGTTATTAAAATTAAGCTAAAAACCACTTTTAACTATCACGTACTATAAGGACAAGCTATAGCAATGAGCATTATCCTCTTATTATAACGAAAAACTACTTATCGCTATAACAAAATCCTAACTTTAGCTAAAGGCAAGTTATAATAATGGGCATAAAACGTTTTTTTATTTTTTTCATATATAAAATTATTTTGTACTTTAAAAGTAAATATCTTTTGAATTTTTATTGTTTTGTTTTTGAATTGAATTGAATAGAAAAGTTTTAATATATTGTACGCATGCGTTTTTTATTTTTTTGATGAAAATTTATCCCCATATTTATAAAAAATAAAATATATTTGAAATCTATTTTAGAACAAATTTTTCATACAAAAGATGTTCTAAAATACATTTCAAATAAGTTTTATTTTTTATGAATATGGGAGTTAAAGTTTTAAGTTTTCGGTTTTTAATTTCTGATGCCTGAACAATACCTTATAAAAACCCTGAGTTTCCTTATTGATTTTTTCAAAAAGGTTTTCCTTATTAAAATAATAAGTCTTCCTCCTTGAAAAAAGAAGAAAACATGGAGAAGATATCTTATAAATTTTGTTTTATTTCATTGGGTTTTTAGACACTATTTGTGTACTTAATTCTTATTCTCCTCATATAATAAATATACAAACATTGTGATATACATATGTTGCTTAGTGAATCGTCTGCATAAAGATTTCCTGTTGGATTTCGATAATTGTGTGGGACAACGTTAATGAAAAGATATTGAGGAACTCTAGGGAAAATTTGATTAAAGTCAGATAGTTTAAAAATCCCTAATTCTTTACTAATTCTTAGAAAACCCCAAAATTTTGATCTGAACAAGCGTTGAACGCAGAGAAAGAAGTTCATATACGGTATGATCAAAAAATAACCGTTATTTTCAAAATAACCGAAATAACCGATTTTTTCATTTTTTTTATGTTGATCTGTTATTTATGTTGACAATATCAGCCATTTTGGCTGATTTTGACCGTCAAATAATCCGACCGTCAATCAGTTAGACCGTTAGTCAGTCAGACAATCAATCACACAGTCACTCAGTCTATCTATAAAAACCAGCAGACCTACTTATCTATAAAAACCAACATTACGTTGACAATGGTGACGATGATGCGAGTTCAATAATTTTTCTTCAACTAAGCGTGCATATTGTTGACGACGGTTTTTGAGATGACGACGATTTTTGAGTTCAATATTTTTTCTTCAACCAAAAAGTGATCAACGTACCTACAGAAGTTTTCACTTCAATAATAATCAATAATGGTGACGACGGTTTTTGGTGACGAAGGTTTTTGGTGACGGCGGTTTTTGGTGACGACGGTTTTTGGTGACGACGGTTTTTGAAATCAATATTTTTTCCTCAACCAAAAAGTGATCAACGTGCCTAAAGAAGTTTTCACTTCAAAAAAATGCGAAAATCGAACATACGCACCTCACGAAAATTGAAAATAACATTTATTTTTTGATCACACATCGTATATTAAACACAAGTGTTTTCCTCTAGTGAACAAAATAAATTAATAAATTTTTAGATTATCATTTCTCACAGATACTTATGTCAAACTTAGGGTGTGTAACTTTTGAAAAAATACACGTTATTGTCACAATACAAAATTCCATGTGACTAGCTGTTAAAGATCTCTTAGTATATATGATAACAATTTTCTCTACGGATAGAAAGTACCACGTTCCATATTAATATTTGTGCAAAATTTCAATATTCTGCATGTTACAATTCCCAATTAACATGATGATAAATATTTATTTTCAAGTGTAATTATCATTCTTTCTTTATTAAGTTCCCAAACTACAGATGTTTGTTTTGCTTTTGTAGCTATCTTTCTCCTCTATCAGGTATTTATTACTGAAGTTCGAGCCTGATAAAAATGCATATAAATATATGAAATAAAATAACTCAACGAATAATGTAGAGATAAAAAGTGTGCAACAAACACATTTTTTTGTTTCATGGAATCCAATATTTTATTTTCACTATTACTCATATAAAGCTTTCATCAAAGAATTAATTAATTATTTGTGTAAAATAAATAGATTTAATACGTACCGCGTTGTTGTTATACTTTCCCTGCTAGAAGCTTTATCAACTAATGCAAATTGATAAAATCAATTAGTTTTTTCCTACTGATTCCATTCGTTCTCATGTTAATAAAGTGATATATTAAACACAATTAAAAAAAAAATCACCCGTATCATAAATTTCCATATGTTCATCTTTCCATTTAATTATCACTCATTTCATTAAAATTATTTTATATAATTATTTATAATAATGTCATGTACTTGCAGATGAAAAAGAAACGTTGTGCAAAGCAAAAGTAAAAAATATATGTACAACTAGTTTAATACAATCCAAAAATATTTCAATAATTAAAATTGCACAGTGACATGAAAACCCAAAAAATTTTAGTAGTTTTTATTGTCTCGTATTTTAAAATAATCGTTTGGTCCTAAATCTGAACATGTTTTTTCCCCAATTAAGATATAAATTTCTATAAAATTGCTAAATTACGTTAGTAAATATTGTTAACCAAAAAAATATTTGATATAAAACTCAGAAAAATATATTTTTTTTTAAGTAATATTAAAATTTTTAAATTGTTTACATCTTTTTGAAATGTACATATAATTTCTTTAACGATAATAATATGTTATAATATTTTATATATCTAATAGGGGACAAAATAAGTTTTAAAACCGTCCCTAGACGTTAGTTAGTGTTTTGCATTCTGGACCGTAGAGCAGGAGCATGTGTATACTCAGCTAAGCTGAACTTGTCCTGTAGTCTCCGGTTGGGGGAGTACGTCTCCGTCTACCAGGCAGAATTGCTTGGGCTGCTGCATGCGTTGGATCACCTGCTGGATTCTCGGGTGCAGGGATGAAAGGTTCTCATTGCATCCGACATCCAGTCGGTTATAAAACGTATGAGGTACGTGAACTTGCACTCCAAACTAGTGCTGAAATGTGTTTTAAAACTTAACAGATGTGCCTCGGTCAATGAGGTAACATTAATGCAGGTTAAGGGACATATAGGCACAGCTGGGAATGAAGCGGCGCACAGTGGCTGAAAATCGTTTTTCGTTGGCCAAAATTCTGTAACTTTTGAACCGATCAAAATATTGAAATAATTTTTTTTTTAATGGATAGATATTTAGCTCAGCTTGATTCAGTTTTAATTACATTAAAATTGATTGAGGACTTTTTAAGGAATTCGAGGTCAAAGTTGAACATTTTAATTTTTTTAACTTTCAGAGTGAAATATGGGTTTATTCTGTGTGTAACATAGTAAAATATCCCTCTAAGATCCAAAAAAGTATATATATTCTTGATCAGTGATGAAATCTAAGACGATATAGCTATGTCCGTCTGTCCATACGTCCGTCTGTCCATCCGGCCGTCCGTCCATTCGCCTGTCTGTATGAACACGATTCAGTCTAAAAGAAAAGAGCTAGACCCTTGAAATTTGGTACATATATATCTTGAAGGATAGGGCAGGCTAAGTTCGTAAATGGGCCAAATCGGACCAGGGGGAAAAAAATTCCCCTAAGAAGAACTAAATCAACCCCTGAAAAACTACACATTTTTACAAGTTATTTTGTAAATTTGTTAAGCAAATGAAACATTTTTATGTCAAAGAAGGTTCAAGGTCTTTACCCTGGAGCCAGAAAATCATAAAAATTTATTTTTGGACCCCGCCCCCTTTTTGTGGGCGTTTATATAGCATATTATATGAAAAATAGTGTCAATAATTAACAAATTGTATTACCTAAGCCTAGATTGCATAAAAAATTAATTTTTAAGCTTTCATGACGAATGGAAAATGTACTCGGATCTTCTGCGCTACCTTCACCTCACCCGTCCCCCTTTTTGGTTAAGCAACAAGAAAATATAATTTTTATTCATTTGACTTAAATATTAATTGCAAAAATTCCATATTTTGTTCTGTGCTATTTCTGTTCTTTAGTAGTTTTTTGGCTTCTTCATCTAAATCCCGATGGTCCACTTTCCATTGATTTCGAATACTGGATATGAACGGATCTGACGTTGCCAATAATATATTAAATAGATCTTTATTTGTTGAATTCCGTGAAACTTTCCTAGTATTGTGCTCTCTATAAAATATGTAATCCTTGTTCCTCTTTTCCTGAGCCTCCTCTGATAGATCTCCAAGTGGCACCAAATGATATTTAATGACATCTTCACCATGATAAAGGATTTTGTGAACTGTTTCAGACATATTTCTCCATGGGTAGTTAGTTGTATATATTTTTGCAGTTTCCTTAGCATAATCTCCAAATTTTCTACAGTCAATTTCTTCATTGCACGCAAGTACTTCTAGTATTATTTTAAATCTGAAAATAAGATTGAAATCCACTCCTGTTATTTCAGATGCTGTTTCTGGATCTGAAAAGAATCTTCTTGCGGTATTGCCATCATTTGTATTGCCTGATCTGTAATCAGTCCACCTTTGCGATATTCATCTTGAACATGTTTCTTTTTTGAACTTCTTAACTCTTTGTTGGTCACGTTGTTTCTTATTGATCCTGAAGACCCGAAATCCAAATCATAACGGATTTTTAGTATGTGTTCCATAAGTCGTATTCTTGCGTGTAGTGGTGATAATCCAAATTCATATGCATCGGTATTGGTCACGTTGTTTCTTGTGTTCCATAAGTCGTATTCTTGCTTGTAGTGGTGATAATCCAAATTCATATGCATCGGTATTATCTAATGATTTTGCTGGGACTTGGTTTAATTGGGTTGATGTTGCTTGGCATATAATGCAGCTGGATGCAGCCTTCGTGTTAGTCAAAGCCTGACCCACTTTTTCATCTATCATTGTCAGGACTAACTGGTAGCTTACTTCAATTTGCTGCCCATCTAACTGTAATTGTAATGGCTGTAGTGCTGTAATTTGGGCCTTGATATCACTAATTTCTTTATTAATAACATCATTTGTTTCTTTTTTGAATTGAAATTTGATTGGCCTGCAGTATTTCGTAGAAGATGGTGTCTCATTTTTCCAAATATCCATTGTTTGCGTTGTACTAGTCGAAGGCTCTGAATCTTCCAAAATCTTTTTCAATCGCAATAGTACAAATGATACCATGAACATATCTGAGTCAGAAATATTTTCACATACAGCTTGTTTATATTGTTTTTGTCCCGAAGAACCATCACATCCCCATTTACAAAAAAGAATTAACTTTGTGTTTCCGTATTTCTTCAACTCATTTCCTGTTATTGATTGCAGCAAGCGTGCGGCTGTGTGATCAAGTAGAGATTGTAGTTGTACCTCTGCCGAAATTGGTGTGATTGTAATAGTGTCCTTTGATGGCAAACAGTCCATTTTAGCAGCGGTTATGTGATGATATGCTGGATATATATTTGAGCCTTTTTCAATTGCACGCTGTCTGAGTTTAATATATTGCTGTTTTGTTAATTTCAAATCCAGAAATAATGCTAATGCCTCCTCATTTGTGTACTGTATTGCATCATTCGGAGTTTGTATACTTTTAAGAATCCGTTTTGTTCTCGGTGGACTAGCTTTAACAACTTTTTCAATGATATCCACTTTTGTAAATTGGTTCTGTGATCGTAATTGATGTAGGAAAGATTCTTTTATATTTGTAGAACCAAAGGCATCGTTAATATCTTTAAGCTTCCGCCTCTTAGATCTATCGCTGCAATTGTCCACTAATGACTTGCGTGGTCTTCCTGCCTTATCTTGCTTTGCTGTTTCTGCAGCGACAGTAAGTTGACCTTCTAACCACTTTGCACTTTTTATATAAAATTTTTGTTTACTGTACATAACTTCTTTGTAGCGTTTTTTTAGTGCTTTGACGAAATTATATAATTGCTCTTGCATTTCGGTGCTACACGAATTTAAGTTTAATTTTATTTTAACGTAACTAAGAACATCTTCCTGATTTTTGTTTCTAAAATACACTTCGGTCAGTTCTTTATAACTGAAGCTCTCCATTTTCTTTTGAATATTTTTATTTGCGTTTGTTATGTTTTATCCGTACACTTAAAGGATTAAGTTATTACTGAGTAATCCCTTAACGAATCCGTACTTTTATAAATTTTTAGATACCCCATATTGACGCACTCATGCGTCAAGTCAATTTGAAAAATTTTTGAAACTTTTTGTGCAAATATTTTTTAACCATTTTTGATTTGTTTTATTTTTTGTAATTTTTTTGTAAAAATTTTCTTAAAAATTTTTTGTAATTATTTTTTGGAAAATTTTTTTAAAAATTTGTAAGAAATTTTTTGTAAAATTTTTTTTAATGGAGTTTCACAGCAACAAAACCGATAACTTGCAACTAATTGCATAAAACATTAATTCTCAACATTATACATGGCTGTCAAAATGTTTTTACAAAAGCATGTAAGTCAAGCATTCAAAGGACTAACGAATTTTAGTTTTTATTTAACAATCGTTTGGTTGAGACAAGTTATTCTTGGAAATGGAAATGAAATATAACAAAAATTTTAAGAGGCCAATTATTGCGTTGTCTAAGCATTAAATTTCAAACAAATCATTTATAAAAAAAAATCGTAGAACAAAAATGGATTCTGAGATAAACATGAAAATAATTTTGCAAGATTTTAACTAAATGATTTTACGGTTTTATATATTTAATAATGTATTTATATATATTTAATATGTACATATATTTAAAATGTATTACTTATTATGTAAATTAATTTAAAAATATTGTTGATTGAATCAATAAAACATTAAATTAAATTTATGTCTAAAACTAATTAAAACCTTTCATTGGAGCAAAACATTTTTTCTGTGTTGTTTTATCAAGAAGTAAAGAAAGACTTGCAATGTGCGTCAGTTTGCTTAAACGTCTGCACCTTTTTCCGAGCATGCATTTCAATAATACGCTCTGACGTTCCTCCTTTATACAGGGATTCTGATGAATTTTGCTACATTAAGAAACTCAAATAACTTTCTGTTAAGTTTATGTAATTTATTTTTTATTACTTCATTTGAAAAATAATATATTTTTAATAAAGTAAAAATATATTATTTTACTTCATATTCGACAATTTTGTTGTGTCTGCTAGGAGGAGTGCCACCAAACGTGAGCCTATATTCTCTTTGGACGGAAACTACGGAATCTAAAGCGTGCGACACACTATCCAAATTCTTGTTTCCTTGTCCCAATTCTTCATTTTCGTTAAATCTAAAGATCAATCTATAAAATAAAAATAGAAAGGGATTGGTTACATAGAAAACAAGTTATTACTTTTTTTTTGTAGCAGCTTTCATCAGCCACCATGATAAATATTTGTAAAGGTACCAGGAATATAAACTTAATTTTGTCAGTGCGGCATACTTACCCCCAGTCTACATAAGGCATAATTTGATAAACATTGACACTAACATGATGTTAGAGTTAAGTGTAGGCTGTCCATGTTAATGTTATTTCCAAGACTTAAGATGGTTGTTAAAGCAGCGCCATATGTTGCTCAACCGTACTACTATATCTGCTGGGCAATAAGCATTCAAACAACATTGTTGGAAAACAGAAAATTATGTTCAAACAGAAAATGACAAAGTATTCGCCACCTATAACAACATGCATACATTAATTCTAGTGCTTTGCCTGCGCCATGTTTATGTTTTATTCAAATTGATGACTAGTGAAGACGGCCTCTTAAAGGTTTGGAAAATATTTGCTACTGTTATGTGGAGACATTATATGAATCACCCTTGATAACTGAAACTAATTGAATCAAAACGGTATTACTTTAGAGGGATTACAGCTATGTAGTATACATAGAACAAATGTAATGTATAAAAATTTATATTTTCTTTTGAAATACGCATGTAAGCCTAATTAGCAGGTCTCGAAAATCTTACTATTAATTCTAGTTAATGAGCTAAAAACAGAAAAAAATCAGCATTATATTATCTACACAATAAAGGTAAATGTAAAGGTATTCTTGTTAATACTCGTACTTTGTTATTTGATTTGATTTGAATAGCTGTATGAACTTGCAATTAAGTGAGCCCTAGGTAATAAAGTAGTTGTGCCCAAACATAAATTCACAATGCATCGTACACGCAAAAAATGATTATTGCGGAACCAATTATTTATAATAATATAATTTTTGTTAAATAAAAATTGTTTTAAAAATATCATAACTTTTTAATATAACTTCTAATATTTAAAATTAAACTAAAATAGATTTATGATTCTTGAAGTAAAAAATATGTGTTGTTCATTTCACTAGTCTTTTAAAATCTAGTTTTTTTTATTTTTAGTTTTAATGGCCAACTTTTATAAATTATATTAACAGGGTATAGTAACATAAAGAAGCCTCTTTCAGGAACATCCAGTCGTCCTGCACCTTTAGGAACTAGGCACTCCAAAGTAACTTATAGTCTCCACCAGTGTAAATTTTACATTCAAACCTAAATCACCAGCTAGACGCTACCAGCGAATACAATGTTGCGGTACAATGCCAAACCGTACTAAACGAGGATATTTGACAGTTAGTTAGCGCTTTATACGCTAATTTAAGTTTGGCTTTTTTTCAATAAATTTGTAAGTTTAAGTTTTTTTGTAAAATTGTAGTTTTCCGTTGAATAATGTATTTATCGCTAGCTAAAATGCGAAAGGGCGTAACTAACAAAAATATAATTTTACAGGAGACGTAAAAAACTTTATGAAATGAAAACTATAAACATTTTTAATATTTTTTTTTTCGATTTCAGTTTAAATACATCGCCAAATTTATATTTAAATCAAAAAATAAGTTTTTAAATTATTTGAAGAGTTGTGTTAGATTCGCCTTTTTGAATTGATAAAAAGACGTATCTCTTTGACAGAAAAAGGTAGAACTTTAAAATTAGAAATAAAATCCTTTAATATGGCCGCTATAACAACAAATACCAGAAATTATAGGGTGTTCCGATACTACGTGGTTTTTATGAATATGACTTTATTATTTTATTTAGAAGACACTTTGAATAAAGACAGACACGTAAAATTTACACAGAGTAATTATAAAGATGATCACTTTATTAACAAGTATAAACAAATATAACTAAGAAAAGGGTGTCCTTCAGTGACGTGATTTTTGTGCATATGGCCCCATTTTTTAACCGTAATAGGCAAACACCTTAAATTTAGACCAATTATTTTAAGAGAAGTTAATACTCAGATAATTATGCCTACCAATTAATTGTGTTACTTTCTTTCGAAATGTAGTGCTCAGATGGTGAAATAAATGAGTAGAGACAAGCTTCAGTTTTAGAACAGTGTAGCAGTGCCTCTGGTTTCAGTCAGGTATTATAAATAGTATTAAATATGTACGTATGTGCAGTTTGTGTATAACCAGTTTATGAATATTTTACTTGTACGACGATTTTATGCTATAGAGAAATACATATACCATAGAAAAAAAATTACATATCAAAAAAAAAACTTTAAAAAATTTATATTACAATGGTTTAATGCGGCTGGGAAACGAACCTTGTGACTCAAGTCAACATATGTGCATGCTTTCCAACCGACGTACTAACTTGTTAAGCTACTTCACTATAACAAATAAGGGAATACTCAGAATTCAAGGGCGTTTCAATAGTGCTTGATTTTTATTTAAATTACCTTATTTTGGAACTGTTATAGGCAGACACTTTAAATTTACACAGAGTATATTTTACAATGTCTACTATTACAACAATTATTAAATACAACATTAATATAAATTAAAAGTTTGTCCATAGCAGTTCAAATATTGATGAATTTAAGTATTTTAAATCAAATTGTATAATAATTTTTATAAACGCATAATCTCGATTGGAAGCAAAAGCAAGCAGGTACAAATATTTTCTCTGTGTAGACAACAATAATAATTGTTGTTAGTGAAATGTTAGTTTAGATATTAACAGAAAGCTTTGATTTGACTAATTATGAGCTTGGAATGTTTTCTAAAAAAGAGAAAAACAGCATAGGTGCTTACCTAAATATACCTACAAATACATATATCCAGATCGCGGTAAAAGTAGAATTTAATTAAACATAAACAAATACAAATACAAAACAGAGTTGTCCATTGATTTATTAAGCCGTTTAACGTTTTCATAAAATGTACGTAATAATGCATAGAATGTTTTTACATACATACGAGTACACCGGGTGTTTCAGATAGAAATATCTTTTCAAGAATTAAATTAAATTTTGTTCTTGGTTATTTTTTCGCCTTATTAGAAATTACGAATATTTCCATTATTTACGGAACATGATATCATTCATGCAAGATTTCAACTGCAGCGACTGTATTCACAGTAGATTATCCTGTCAATCCAAATTTTTAAGACTTTATTAACGGTTTATAATTCTGTCTCACAATTGGCTCAGAAGATTTTAGCGTTTAGGATTTAGACCATTTCTAGATTATTCACATAGCATCGGTATTTAATGCTGCCAGTTGACATCTCTTACGAACTTATTACGCCAGTTGACATCTTTTGATATGTTAGTGACCTGGTGTACCATCCTGCTGAAAGCTAACAATATTCCAGTTTAAATATTTAATTTCAGACCATAACAAGACCACATTCATGGCTTTGTAGTAAACTTAGTTGACTATATAACCTCTTACAACTTAATTTCGGTCGAAAAATATTTTTCGCATACACTTCTGACAACTTAGAACTCACTTGGGGTGTAAGTATGCAATGCAAACATTGTTCAAACGTAAAAAGGTTTGCTTTGCATCACCTATGATTTTAGATAGAAAAAATATATCAGGGTAAAAATGACGTGAGTTAAAATAATACTTACAATTGAACCACCCGGTCTTAAATTTGATTTAAAAACTTAATTTAACATTTCTCAAAAGCATTTACCAATATTCGTACTTGCATTTTCAGCACTCGGCTTAGTAAGGTATATATATGTGTGTACATATATGTAAGTGAGGGCTGAAGCTTGATGCCATTTTGTATTGACAGCATTTGTATTGTTCTTGCTGGATTTTGTTGCATATACTTGTGCAAAAACATACCACAACAAATTTGTATTGCATGATTTTGACATGAAACAAACTGTGCTTTTTACCACAATAAATTGCCTATTGAATTAATAAATGCAAACGCACTTAAATAACAACGTGTATGCTCTATCACTTTCTCACACTCACACTCACACTCACGCACTACATTTACATTGATTTGTAGTCATGCTCACTATTATGCCTGAGAAAGATCCGTATGAGTGCGTTTTCGTATATATGTATGTATGTACTCGTATGTGTCTATAGATTAAATTGTTATTCCTGTAGTTCTCGATTATGTGTTGATGCTTTTTATATAGTGACCACAAAAAGTGTGATAAAATGTTATTTAAATAATAAAACCAAAAATAATCCAAAACCAAACTTAAAACTAACAAACAAATTTTGTTTATTTTGACAGTTAAATGAAAAACGATTTAACAGACCCATATTAGTAGAGGAAATGTGGTTAAAATGTTATTTTGACACTCCAGGTCATATTTGAATAACTGTACAAACACAAGTGAGTATCCTTTAAATGTTCATATTTACGTAAGTGTATACATCATACATCCATTTATAGATACATACATACATATATCCATATGAGGCTTGAATATTATAAAAAATATACATGTATATTTGTATTTACACAAGTGCTTCGGTAGAACAAAAAAGTAAAAAAGTGGTGGTTTACAGTGGGATTGATTTCAATTAATCGTCTTATATGAGATTTAGGGCTTAATGTGAACCTACACATTTCTTAAAACCATTTTTATATTTGATTTTGATAATTTGCTTATGCCAATCACGGTTGCCAGATTAGGGGATTTTCCCCTAGATTTAGGGGATTTTTTTTTTTTCATTTAGGGGAGAATTTGGGGGTTAACATTTGTTAGGGGAAAAATTGGGTTTTTAAAAAATATTTAGGGTGTTTTTTGGGGAATTTTTTATGTTTTTTGCCGATGTTTAATTGGTTTATTCCTATTTTTTGCAACCAATAAATTAAAAATATGTAACAATCGGCTTACTGATAGGTTCTTCTAAACTATTTAAACAACGTATTAGAAAGCTAATTTTTTTTATGCAACAAAAATCGTTCATAAGTAACGAACTCTGATTTTATAAATACTCTTACAACAACACAAGAAACATTCCAGTGGTAATATTAAAGAGGCCTTCTTACTTGAAGCCTTCTATAAGGCATGCTTAGACCTTCTCTCGGAAACAATCCGCATTTTTGTGTGTCTTCCAAAGAAGGCCTTGTATCTTTCTTTTAAAAGATCCAGTACACATTCCTACTTCGCCTCTCTTAGTAGGGAAGTAGGAATGTGTACTCATTTTGTATGACAAATACATAATTTTCTATTTTTAGATTTCTTATTTATAAGACAAGAAAGTTCATTGAATTGCCTTTATTTACTTCATTGCTGCTTGAAATTGAGTTTCTTCGATAGACTGATTGGCAGTGCGAAGATCTATAAGCCTAGAGGTTGACGTTTCGAATCCCAAAAAAAAATTTCATATTTCAATTAAAAATAAAAATAAAAATAAATTAAAAGTGCTTAAAATTAGAAAAAAAAAACAGAAGGCTTGTGCCTCCAAAAGAAGGAGTAAAGAGGCCTTCTAGAAGGCCCTTATACTCCTTCTTTTTACCACTGAGTATATTTATATACACATACATATGTACATATATTTATAATACATACTTTAATATAATGAAAACTGAAACTTTTGGGAGATTTTTGTTAAAATTAGGATTAATTTAGGGGATTTTTTTATTTAATTAAATTAGATTTTATTTTTTGAAAATTACAGAAAAAATGTATTTATGTAATCAAGAAAAATTGTTTTAGGGAATTTTTTTTTTTTTTAAGTTTGATTTTAGGGGTATTTTTATTTGTTTTTATGGGAGAGAGAAAAAAACTCTGGCAACCGTGATGCTAATACTTAAAGTAGAAATGATTAAATTTTTATAAAATTTTTGGGAATTGAAATATTTATTATTTAATATAATATACTGACTACCCATAACATTTTCCTATACGCATTTCACTGGTTGCTTAGATCAGATCATCAGTAAACCTTTTTCCAAATTTTAGAGAAGCCAAAAGTAAGTAATTAAATTCTAAAAAAAACACAATGACACAAAACACACACATATACAGAATATTAAAGCTAATGTTAATAGGATAATATCTATCTATACAAATAATAAAATAGTAACTCGTTTTCGTCTGCCTGTACGTCTGGTTTTTGTCATCGCTTAATGTAGTCGTAACAAGTGTTGCCAAAAAGTATGCAATTGCTTGTGCAAACTTTTTAGTGATTTATAAAATTTTTGAGAATTTAAATATTAATTTAAATAATAATTTTTATATTTTATTTTGATAATTTGCTTAATACCAATACTTAAAGTAGAATTTATTTATTATTTCGAAAATTTTTGGGAATTTAAATATTAATTATCCAATACATTTTATAATAAAATTAGAATTAATAAGTTGGTGTTATATGAGAGATCAGGTTATATTGTATAAAAGGTCTGAAAAGTTACGAAGTAAATAAGTAATCTATCGCGATTTTGTAGATGTTTGTAGCTTTGTACATGTTATAGAGTGTGTTAGTCAAAAGCAAGAGCCCCCACGCAAACCCTTAAGGGTCTGTGAGCACATAAACAATCTCAACCAGAATCTCAAAGACAACTCAACATGTTAAAATTTTAAATCAGCAGCATACCAGCTTTCAACAACGTAGGTTTGTGTCACTTTGCTAAATATTTAGCAAACCAATGCATTTTCATTTTAACCACTTTTTTTGGTTGGGGTCCTTTGGTCAAAAGTTATATATTTAATTGAAAAAACCTTGGTGATGATTTTTACACACTCATTTTAAAACTACGACTTGTCCCATCAGAGGAAAACTCCTTAAAAGGGGGAAATAATTTATATTTAGCATACGGACGAATCAAATAATTAAGTGATAAGACAATAAGACATTTTAAACTAATATGCTGTTTATGTAACCCAATTGAACAAATCGTCTATCAAACTTGTATGAAAACCACTCCATCAATTCGGACAAGAACATAGTACGATCCAACATACACACAGATTACTAAACGTAGTTAAAAAGACCTTTGTCTTTTTATCGACATTTTTCAAGCATTCGATAAGGTATGACATTAAGGCCTAATATATAAGTTAAAGCTGAAATTGCCCGAAAACTTCTATAAACTGTTAGAAAATTATTTAACTGATCGAAAGTTTATACTAAAATAAAGATATTTCTTAAGTTCGCTTCAGCTCATTAAAGCCGGAGTTTCTTCTTAAACCACGTAAGCGCCATTTTTTCGAAATTGGCTTTTTTGGTTTTTATGGTAGAAAATAATATTTGCCACCACACTATATTCTCATTTTAACAACTATGTATGACAAAATATTAAAAAATGGACTTTTTAAAGTCTTAATCACTAAGTTTTTGTTAATTGAGATGAAAAGATATCTGGAAAGTTTCAGAGTACAACATTTTCAATTTGCTCTTGGTTCCAAAAGCATGTAAGCAACAGATTTTGTTACAGAGAATCGCATGAACACGATTTGCAAAAAAAAAAATTGTTTTTAAAACCCATATTTAAGAAGTTATTAAGTTTTTTTCGTTTTCTGAAAATGATTGCTTGCCGCTTACTTGGTTTAAGAAGATATGCACAATATTGGGACGCATTCTAAATTTGTTGTATACTTGGGATATACCAACTAGACATACCTTATTAAAGCATTCACGAAAGCGCTCAAGTAGCATCACAATATTTACAAACCACATGCTCTATTTGGAAAATTGATTAAAGATATCGAGAATAAAGTTGAATGAACAAAAATGTACTTATATATTTTTCAAACTGCGTAGGAATCATGCCCATTTATTATACCTGATAAGCTTTCAGACGTCAAATACCTAGGCATATATCTTGATATGCGCCGTACCTGGAAAAGGCACATAGAATCAAAATTAACACAAATGTCTAAATAAACTGGCTAATCGGCAAAAACTCTACTCTAGCTTAGATCGCAAACTTCTCCTGTACAAGTCGATCCTTAACACAGTTTATTGTTATGGGATTCAATTATGGGGCGAATAACAAAATTTTGATTGGATACTTAAAAGGTATTGAAAACTAAGAACAGAATTTAAAGGGAAGGATTCCAAACGCTTTAGCTCCAGCCAAAAAAGAAAAAACCTTGAGAATTGCGTCAAACTTTTCTCTTTCAGCACCAAAAGTAAATCTCAAACTGGTATCCAGGCAAGTAATTTGTAGCGGTTAAAAGTTCCGTTGCAAGCTGTGAATACCTGAAATTAAAAAATTAAGAAGAAAAAAACACCACTGAACAATACATGCAAAGAAAACTAACTACAATTTGTTCGAGAGCTCATGACCTCAGACATATAAATAAATTTCATCTCAATGATTGGCGTACTGTGATTTTTAGTAATGAAAAGAAATTTACTTTGGATGGCTCAGAATAGAAAGAGTAGCTATTTTTAAATCACAGTAGAGAGGGTATCCCGCACAATTAAATTAGTATTGCAGAATGCAAAAGTGACTTTAGAAACTTAAAAGAACCGGTTGATGTGATATTTTTTGGCCGACTTCATTAATGCTGCAACAAGGTAATACTCGTAATCCCATACCTAACCAAACCATATTCACCAAAATAAAACTAATTGCTACAATTAAAAACCGTATATTTGAAGGTTGGTATTAATGGTTCTTATTATTTAATTAAAAGTAGTTAACTAGTTATAATTGTATAAACGAAAAAGATTTTAATTTGTTAGTCTTTTTCTGTAAATTGAACTATATGTATTGCAAAAAACTTTATTTCTTGTTGTTAATATTTTTATAATCTTAAGATGATAAAAATATTATATAATCTTAAAATACAAGAAAAATCCGTTTTAAATTAGCTTCTTTTCATTATTAATAAAATTTTTGGGAATTCAAATATTAATTATTTAAAATTATGCTAATTACCCATAACGTTTTATAATAAAAATGCAATTTATTTGTTGGGGGAAAGAGCTAATCTCTATACGTATTTCACTGGTTGCTCAGGCCAGATCATCAGGAAATCTTTTTCCTAATTTTAGAGAAGCCAAAAATACTCTATAATTAATAAAATTCTACAAAACACAATGAGAATTATGCATGTTAATAGAATAATATTACAGAATATTAAAGCTTCAACAAAACACCAACAAACAAACCACGTTTTTATTTTTCCTGTCCTTCTACAATTGGATGGTTTTTTGCCATCACTGAATGTAAAATAGCATCTTTGCATTGATGCTATTTTACATAAACGTTTGTATTTTTTTTTTTTTTCATTTATGAGATTTTTCATTTGTGAGTGCTCATTTATGAAATTTCTCACTTCTCACACTTTGTTACTGCATAAGGAATATAAAACTAGTTTTAAATCTAACATATATATGAATATCAAGTGCATTATGTACACAAAAAATTAAATCTTGAAACACAAAAGTGGAACACATTCAGAAGTCCCTTTTTTCACATGGAAAAGTAATAATACTTAAAACACAAAGTACATCAAAGGCATATTTGCTTCTTAATAATTAACACAGTTTGATAAAGTGGAAGAGAAATGTACTGCAGTGGTTTAAATACATTTATACATACTAATTATATGCCGTATGAGATAAGTAGGAGTCCTTATAATAAAATTGTCTCTGAACAAATAAAAAGTTCAAACTTTTTAATTAAAAACACATTCCTATAAACACAATGCTAATCTTATACTATGTAAAGATTTAAATGTAAAATGAACACTTACACTATGTATACATACATCTGTATGAATTAACGAATTCCAAAAGAGCAGATGTAAAGCTTAGTTCAGACTATGCGAAATTTGGCGAAATAGGCGCAAGCATAACGTGTAAGATCAAACATCTATTAATAATATAATAAATAATATAATAAACATATATATGTACATTTGCTTTATTTTAAGTAGGAACGTCCTGTGTTCCCGCATTAAAAAATAATTATTTTACACTGCTCTCTTGTAGACCTATTAGTTGCAGTTTGTTTTATTTAAAAACGCAGTTTGAGTTTGAACGCGTTCCAGTGAAGATGAAGGATTATGCAGCAAGTGAAATTACACGCTTCTTAATTATTTCATATTGATTATTGTAAATATTTTTTTCCTAATTTTAATATTAAAATTAAATGCCTTTTCTCTTAGTTTTAATAAGAAGTAACATAAATATAAAATTGTTTGTTATGTATATAGATAAATAATGAAATGTATACATTACTATAAGCATTACAAGTAATGAATTGCACAAATCTTTCGCAGGGCACATTCAAATAATTCATTATTTTCCTACTACTTATAATATATAAAAAATAATGAATTCCGGATACTGGATTCTTACTGATTACTTCTTCTCGTTAGTTTAATACTAAATTAAACACTGTTGCTGTTTTGATTATTTCTGACCAAGATTGGTTATTTTATTTTTCACCAAAAATATTAATATATATTTTTATATTTGTTTTGTAAAATTTTCAAATTACCAAATGCTAAGCTCTTTGTTTTTAAAAAATACATACACGCAAAGCAAAAACATAGTTGAGGTAACCATAATCTAAGAGCTACATATTATGGTTAAATTATATACAACTATATAATCATAACATAGCCATATAATCCAACCATATTATCTGTATTTATACATATCGAGTGATTTTTTAAGAGCTTGAGAACTTTTTTTAAAAAAAAAAACGCATAAAATTTGCAAAATCTCATCGGTTCTTTATTTGAAACGTTAGATTGGTCCATGACATTTACTTTTTGAAGATAATTTCATTTAAATGTTGACCGCGGCTGCGTCTTAGGTGGTCCATTCGGAAAGTCCAATTTTGGGCAACTTTTTCGAGCATTTCGGCCGGAATAGCCCGAATTTCTTCGGAAATGTTGTCTTCCAAAGCTGGAATAGTTGCTGGCTTATTTCTGTAGACTTTAGACTTGACGTAGCCCCACAAAAAATAGTCTAAAGGCGTCAAATCGCATGATCTTGGTGGCCAACTTACCGGTCCATTTCTTGAGATGAATTGTTCTCCGAAGTTTTCCCTCAAAATGGCCATAGAATCGCGAGCTGTGTGGCATGTAGCGCCATCTTGTTGAAACCACATGTCAACCAAGTTCAGTTGTTCCATTTTTGGCAACAAAAAGTTTGTTAGCATCGAACGATAGCGATCGCCATTCACCGTAACGTTGCGTCCAACAGCATCTTTGAAAAAATACGGTCCAATGATTCCACCAGCGTACAAACCACACCAAACAGTGCATTTTTCGGGATGCATGGGCAGTTCTTGAACGGCTTCTGGTTGCTCTTCACTCCAAATGCGGCAATTTTGCTTATTTACGTAGCCATTCAACCAGAAATGAGCCTCATCGCTGAACAAAATTTGTCACATTTGAACATTTCGAACCGAACACTGATTTTGGTAATAAAATTCAATGATTTGCAAGCGTTGCTCGTTAGTAAGTCTATTCATGATGAAATGTCAAAGCATACTGAGCATCTTTCTCTTTGGCACCATGTCTGAAATCTCACGTGATCTGTCAAATACTAATGCATGAAAATCCTAACCTCAAAAAAATCACCCATTATAATAAAATAGCAAATCATTTCCTGTCTGTCTGTCGGTGTTCGCATCACGTAAAAACTACTGAATGGATTTTAACAAAATTTTGTGAGGAGGTACCTTAGTATCCTAAATCCAATAAAGAAAACTTTTCTTTCGCAAAATATCTTATTTCGAAGAGAAAGTGGAGAAAAAAAGTGAAAGTACAAAGTTATTTTAGTAAGGATTAAACCCTTCATATAAATATAAAATAAACACATAAACCATAACTGAAGCACTAATCGATGTGCATAGTTTAAGACGGCAGTTATTTTATTTATATCCATAAGAAATCAAATAATTGGTTTTTACGATAATAGCAAGTAAAAAGCTGACCTTATGCAGCTCCGAGTTGTCTTACTTCAAAAGCAGTGTATATATGTTCTGGAATATTTGTCCATGAATCACAGCTAGGGTTTGGAAAACGGAAATTCCCGGGAAAAGCTATATACAATTTCCCGGTAAAATTTTTGCTAATTTCCCGGGAAACGGGAAATTTAAAATCACGAGCACTTCAAAGAAAATTCAGTTTTTCTGATTTTTAAATAAGCATTTCTTTTGCTATCAGAAACTTGCAAATATACTATAGATCTGATAGACAAACTGTAAAACTATTTTAAAAAGGTCCTCAAAAAACAGCCTGTTACGAGAAATATAAGAAACAAGAAGACGGCAAAGAGTCGCGTTTAATTCATGATGTAAGAACAAGATAAGTATGGTTGAAATGATTCAATCCTTTCTCAAATCGAAGAACGCAATTAAAAAAACTCTGACAAATTTCAATTGCGCACAGTTGTGGGTTGAAGAAAATGTTCAGATTTAGAAAATTTGTTAATTGCAGATGTTATTACTTAGATCCTCTACGAGCAGCTTTTGGCTATTAATTTGGCTTTTTCAAAAACGATGGTTGAAAAGAAAAATAAATGAACGAAGGGATGATAAAACGTTTGCTTAAGTATTTAAAAAGTGGTGAAATAGCTAATGTGCCAAAAAATGTCATAAAACTTTATTTAGCACAATTGCTATTCAAGCAAGCCAAGCTGTAGAACCGTCAGCTAGCAGGTTGGCTAGTTTTCATTCCCGTTTCCCGGGAAATGAAAAAGTCCGGGAAATCCCAAACCGTAATCACAGCTAAACCCATTTAAAATCAAATTCGAAACATAAATAGATCCTTACCTCGAGGGTGCAAAATTCTTGTCCAGTGGAATAATACTGGCATTTAAAAATGCTATAAAATATAAAAATACTATGTTACTATTTTATCTCGTTAATCCAAACCGATTTCAATTAATCCTTTTCTGTCTGCAACCTTGGACATAGATTTGGAAAATTGGATTAGATTGGTAGCATTGTTGTTAGGATCTAAAGAAATACTAAAAACAAGAGGGAAGCTTTAGGTTGTGTTAGACTTCGTTCTCACCAACTCATGATAGAATGCGATTTTTCTTATATTCCTTTATCTGAGTTTGGTTGGTTAAATAGATGATGTGTACAACTTAACACTACCCAAAGTTTATAGATTCGAAGAGTGCTGATGACGGACATAGCTATCTAGAAAATGTGCATTCCGCTTTGCTGGTGTCTAAAATTTATCTTATTATCGCCTAATTTGTAATTAAAATTATTCTTTCTTAGAGAGAATAAAACGAACTTAAGCTTGACTACAAATTTCATATGTATGCGAAATATATTTTCTTCGAAACTTTCTATACGATTTTAAATTGAATATCTTTTTCCTGTTGTGAGAGGGGAAAAATTGGTAGACAAAAGTTATATATTTCGCCAGTGCTTATTTTAAATTCTAATAGTGGATCTAGTGGTTTCCTAAACTAATTTGTACTTTAATACTTTTTGACAACTTGCCTCTTGAATTATAATTCTGGAGCCGATTCTTTTATTATGTGTTTTTAATTAATTAGTGCAATAAGGCAAAAATAAATAAAATATAATTTATCATTAAAAACTTTCTCTATTGACTTCACAACCCTGTTATGTGTAAATTGTTTTAATACGTGAGCTTGTGTCGTTTCATTAGAAAAGCCTGCTTTCATCGTGCTCACTTTTTCCCGAACAGAATCTGTCAAATGTAATGACAAACTTAATATACAATCAACAAAAAAAGTTGATTAAATGTACAAGTACACAAATAAAATATGAATGGAAAAACTTTTTACAGATGATGTTTACACAAACTATGTATATGCTTGCCACAAAATAGTAAGTACAAGTTTATTTGATAGTTCTGTTTTGTTTTTAGTAAATATACTCTCTATTATTTTAAGTTGTTCTAGGCTTTTAAATGTACTGCAATCACTTGTACTTTAAAAATAATAAAACGCTTAATTCTACATGAATGCGAATAAGAAAATTCTGCACATAAACTTATCCCTCTAAACAGAAAGGGGAATGTAGTTTTAAACTGCTATTTGATCTGCAAACTCAAAGTAAAACTTTTTAATCATAATGCTTATTTCAAATTTAAGTAATATATATTAGTAGTATGTCACTAGTTAATTTTGTATAAGTCTCATAAATAGAAGCTTAAGTTAAAAAAAATAATCTTATTAAATTTTTAAATATTCCATTAAATTAAAGATAATTGCAATAATTAACTTGGAAAACTTAAAAGTTTTCTAGTTCAAATTCATTTTATAAATGTTCTAATTTCCAGGCATGAAACTTACTCAAAGTCCAGAAGTAAATAAAATAAGAAAATAGTTAAGAAATCTTAGACTTAAATTCAGATAGATTAGTGTCAAAGTGAAAAAAAGAAAGGACAGGCTATTGATAGCAGTTGGGTTAATGTTAGAGTTAGGGTTCATGAAGGATATTTTGTAGAGATATACGCTCTTTGGGTTTGCGATTTAACTTAAACAGTTTAGCCGTTGACAGTGAGAGCAGTTCAGCGCATCCAGAGATTTGCAAATGGAAAAAGCAGTCTCTCCTCGCATTAAAATAACTTTTGCCAATCCTTACTTTCTGAAGGTAATAAACTTAGGTCCATTATTATAACTTGCCTTAGCTAAAGCTAGGATTTTGTCGGAGCGATAAGTTGGCTATCATTATTATAAGTAAGCTAAAAATAGCCTTTTACTATCCAGTACTTTAAAGACAAGTTATAGTAAGGAGCCTTGCCCTCTTATTATAACGAAAAACTAGTTATCGCTCCTACAAAATCCTAACTTTAGCTATTGGAAAGTTATAATAATGGACCTTAATTTAAAAACTCACGGCTCCAGGAATTTCTGGGAACAAATATAAATGCGAATGTAAAAAGAGTATTTATAATGACATGTTTCATCCGACTTGTTGATATAAAAAATTATTTCTTTGTAATTTGCGGCCCTTTTTTTTGCAAAAAAAAACGGTGACATATATTTTCTAAAGCTACCCATGCTCTCCTTTCTTTATTGACCATCTTAGATTTGAACAATTGGTTTTTAAGGATTTCTCTTATTTGAAGACCAACAAATATGTCCTCTTTCAATTTGGCCTCACTTACGCGTGGAAATATACTTTTAAGGTGTTTAAGTGCTTCTTCATCTCTGTTCATAGCTTTTACCAAATTTTTGTTTAAGCCAAGGCAAAAATATTTTTTTTGTCAACTAAAGACTCCTTTGTCAACTAAAGCCTCCTTTCTCAACAATATATTGTGTATCCTCTTTGTAATCCCGATAACATAGCCACTTCTTTTAAATCGGCATATATATTACACAAATAGCGATCATACTGAATTATATTGACAAGACTATTAAGGTCAGATTGGTTAAGTAGATATGGTTCTTCTGTTAGACTAGATGAACTGCTAAACAAAACTTTATTAGATTATGCAGATGGAGATTTGGAAAAATCGAAAATTATAATATCATTTCCGTGATTTTGTTGCTACCTTCAGATCAACACTTACCAGAAAATCAATGAAATAACTCTATATATAACTTATATAACTTTTCCTATACGTCCGCAGATTACTTACAAAAAAAAATTCTGCGCTTGCGCATGTTTGTTTATAGGGATATGAATTTGTTTTGCGCGGTTTCACAACAAAAAATAATTACGTATCGCACTTGTTCCTCAAAAGCGTAACAACTCAAAATTTTCCAATTTTCACTTTTTTCAGAAAACCAAACCACAGAAGTCATATCTATCTACTGTAAAAATCTCCCTTTGATTTGCCTTCTCTTCCGTGAGAAAAACGTTTGTGTTTTTAGAATAACGGTTTTTGGCATCTACTGAAAATTCATGAATTTTGATTAGTTACGCTTTTGAAGAACAATTGCGATATGTATGTTCTAATTTAAAAAAATATGTATATGGTGTTGCAATTGAACCGCGAAATGCAAGTGTGTTGCAAATAAAAATGTATTACATAATGTTTGTCAAAATCTGTTACCTGCTTTTAGTTGTGAATAATATCAAGATTTTTGCATGGATATACATTATTTATAGCTTATTTTATCCCAGCATTTCGTCTAATGACAAAAATTTTAAATATTTGTCGTTTTAAGTTTTTTATTTCTGAAGACAAAACAAAAAATGAACTTTTTACCAAATACTGAATAACTCCGTAACAGTTAAAAATCAAAAAAAAAAAAAAAATATATTAGTTTAATTACATAAACTAAAAATAAAAAAAAAATTAACAAAATTTAAAAAAATTTAATTTCAATCTAATATCACCAATACTTACTTATTTAAAGCATTTCCGCTGGCTGACGGCCACTGTTTAATGTGCTTGTACATACATACATACATACATACATACATACATACATACATACATACATACATACATACATACATACATACATACATACATACATACATACATACATACATGCATACATACATACATACATACATACATACATACATACATACATACATACATACATACATACATACATACATACATACATACATACATACATACATACATACATACATACATACATACATACATACATGCATACATACATACATACATACATACATACATACATACATACACACATACATACAAACATACATACAAACATACATACATACATACATACATACATACATACATACATACATACATACATACATACATACATACATACATACATACATACATACATACATACATACATACATACATACATACATACATACATACATACATACATACATACATACATACATACATACATACATACATACATAAATACATACATACATACATACATACATACATACATACATACATACATACATACATACATACATACATACATACATACATACATACATACATACATACATACATACATACATACATACATACATACATACATACATACATACATACATACATACATACATACATACATACATACATACATACATACATACATACATACATACATACATACATACATACATACATACATACATACATACATACATACATATATATGTATGTATGTATGTATGTATGTATGTATGTATGTATGTATGTATGTATGTATGTATATTAATAATAATTTTTGTAAAAAAAACCGACTTCAAAACAGATAGAAGGTTATAAACTAAAAATGTAAAAATGTAAGAAGTAATCTGTAAGAATTAAGCAACCGTCTTTTATGGGGACACCATTCAGGCCTCTGTCTGATTTCAAAGATAGGGTCACATGGATCAAATAACATCACCTATTCGGACACCCTTTAATTTACAATTTTAAATTAAAGACCTTCTGTTATAGAGGACTTGGCCACAAAGATTCTTTTTAAATTTCAACTATCTGCCTCTAACGGTTAAAAAGTTTAACCATATATATCAAATTACATGAACTATTGGGACAACCTTTAGATTATAATTATAAATATTTATACTTGTTATCATACCAGAGAAAGTAGTGGATATTCTGCCTAATTTTTAAGTGTTTGTGTTTAACGGTTCAAAAGATAGGGCCATATAGATCAAATTACATAATTTATGGGAACACCCTTTAGTTTCTAAATTCAAATTGTATACTTGCTATAGTGGACTTTGCAACACAAGTTTCTTGTAAATTTCAGCTGTCTGTCTATAACAGTTTAAAAGTTTGGCCACATATTATTAACTGTTGGGACACCCTTTTATTTCCAAATTCAAATTTTATACTTTTTGTTATAGCGAATTTAGCAATACAGGTTCTTTGTAAATTTCAGCGGCCTGTGTACAACTGTTCAAAAGTATGGCCATATATATCAAATTAAATGAACTATTGGAGCACCCTTTAAATTTTATAATATTTATACATTTTATTATAACGGTCGTAGTAATCGACATTCTGTAAAATTTTCAAGGTTTTGCCTATAACGGTTCAAAAGATAGGCTCAAATAGTTCAATTTACGTCATCTATGGGGACACTCTTTAAATTTAAAATTTATTTTTTTATTAATTTCTGCTGCTATAGCGACCCGCAATTTTTTAAAATTTTAATTTGGTGCCCTTTACGGTTCTTAATACACGTAAGAATCATGTATGTTGTATCGGGACACCCTTTAATTTTTAATATAATGAACTGTTTTTAAAATGGGACCAACCTGAAAGCATAACCTTTCAAATAAAGAAAAAAAATTTTGAAATCGGTTCAGAAATGGCGGTTACATACATAAAAAAAAGCAACATTCAGACGAATAGATAACCTCATTCTTTTTTAAAGTCAGTTAAAAACATGTTTCAGTTACTTTAAACAGTCTGAATAATAGCAAAATTTTGATGTTAACTTAAATGTTTAATTTAAATGTAAAAATAAAGAACAGTTTACTTACTTATTTGAAACTGTTAAGAAACAGTATCTAATAATGAAACTTGGCATTTTTACATAACAATGTTATTAACTAACATTTTCGAAACCAAGTTTTGCTCTCTTAATTGTGTTGCCTTTACATGCATACATTTATTTCTCTTACTATAAAAGCGCATGTTATACTCTTCTGATTTTCATAAGGTCATCAAATTTCATTCTAATTGCAAATTGAGTAAAAATTACGAACTATGTTTTTCTTTCTTCACAAAAAAGAATGCACGAGTATGAATAACAGTCGTGTGTTAGAAAAAGCCTGTTTTTCATTTTTCTATTATCACAAAATTCACAATATTTTCTAAGAAGGTTTTAATAAAAAACAATAAAAAAAATAAATGTATTTGCTTGCACACAAAAAAGAACCAGGAAAATAACAACAACAAACTATTGCATGTATGTAGGCCAGTAGATAAATGTCTAAAAGCTAAAAGCGGAGACTCACAAAATAAATATGTATGTATGGATATCCTGCTAAAAAAATAAAATTCGTCTCAGAATTTACACATGCATATGTACATCCATCCATTCACAGATTTGCTCATTTGGAACATTCATTGTCAAACATTAAATAGTTGGGGCAGGTTATGTTGAATTGTCAGCCAGTGTAAATTAGTAATAATAACGACAGTATTTTACTTTTTTAAATTACATAATAAAAAACTAACGAAGAATGCTGCAGAACTACATCCTTCTGCAGCATTCTTCGATCCATAAAATGCATTCTATTAGTATCCACATTTTCTTTAACTCCTTATATTAAATTACTATTAGTAATGAACTTAAGCCCGAACAGATATTATTTAATTTAACAAAAAAACTTCAATGAGATACACAGAAGATTTAATATATTATTTTAATACCAACTTCATTACAGCCTTTAATACATACTTATGACAAAATGAACTGGGCAAATTTTAATAATGATGTACTTTTTAATGCCTTTTGGGAAATTTTCTTCAATTATTTTTCCTAAAAAAGATTATTTTAACACATTTTAGTCACGGATATATATACGTATGAGGTGCGTTAAAGAAAACAAAAATTCTAAAATATTTTGCGTTAATAAAATCGTTTTTCGAATGCTGTTGTTTGGGTAGGACAATTTGTCAAAATAAAAGGTTTCTGCGAAATGAGAACATCAGACCATTATTAGGTTTTTCTTTTAAAATATTTTCTTTTTCACAAACGCCTCTGATTGTAATGCAAAATATAGAAAAAAATTAAGATGCATTGGACAATTCTTAAGGCACAATAAAACAAAAAAAAGCCGGACATTAGGCCAAAAATCACATTTGAGAAATGTAAAAATTTAAGTACGCAGCTCGACAGACAACAAAATTCTGCATCGTATAGTGAATTTTCAAGGCTTTTGCTTGAAATTTGTCGTTTTGGGACACTGTTAAAATCAGGAAAGTTGAGTAAATTGCATACGTTTTTATTGACTTTCTACGAATTTGAGAGGTTTGCAATATATTTTTATGTGGATAAACGAATAAAGATATTGTATTGATTTTTGTCCTGTGAAAGGCTATATTAACAGCTTCTTATACTAATTGTTAAAAAAATTTTATTTTACATTTTCATAATAAAAAATTACTTTCGAAATTAAAAAAAGGATTTTTTTGCCAAAAAAAAAGTGAGAAGTTTTTTGAGACTGAGGGACATCGCGATCCTAAAAATGTTATATATCACTATAAAGTTTACGATTTCTACATCTGTTGCGATTTATTCCAAATTTCACAGTTTTCTGATTTTGCTCATCTTGCATACGAGTAAGAAACCTTTTTGTCGGTCATAAACCGTTTTTGGTTTTTCTAAGGTGATTTAAATAAATTAATTGTTTTTATTTTAAATAAAATTTATTGTTACTAGTGTTAATTATTTATTATCTATACATAATATAACTGTGATTTTCTGCCTGTCTGTCTGTCTGTGATCGCATCACGTAAAAGCTACTGGATGAATTTTAATAATATTTAATGGAGAGGTACTTTAGTATCGTGTATCAAATATAGGATAAAGGATCTCATAACCAAGAAAGAGGGAGAACAAGTAGTGAAAGTACGCAATCGGCAACCTAACCAGGGATTGGTACCTTTATATAAAGTAATTATATAAATCATATCTGAAGCACTATAAAAGTAAGAGTCTTGAAGTGGATTACTTTTAAAGCAAAATAAGGATGCTGACGAATTAATTAAATTAAATTAATCATTCTTAGATAAATTAAATACTACAAAGTAATAAATTAAAAAATTGGCTTTTATTAATGTTCTTGTTTTCGACATAAGAGCTTAAAAATTAATATTTTTGAAAACTAATAAAAAATTTTTTTAATAAATTCTCATGTACGTTTCGTGGGGTGTGATTGGAGGGATACCCCAATCCCCCATAAAAACTTAAAAATTTTAGTTTTATGGTATTAAGGCGTATGTAATCCATTTCTTCTAATAATTACATTATTTTTGCAAATAATATTTTATGTTACCGCCCACAAAAGGGGGAGAGGCAAACAATGGCATTTTAGAATTTTTAGATTTAGGATTAGGTTATTGAACATTTGCTGACATAAAAAATGAATTTGCTAAAGAAAAGTATGGCAAAACTTAAAAGTAAAATTGAATTTTTCAGAGGTAGGATTAGCTCTTCTCAGGGGAACTTTTTTCTCCTTGGTCCGATTTTTCTTATTTTATAGCTTTAATAGTCTATGACCATAGGAGAGTCAATGTAAGCTAAAAAAAACTAATGTCCGGCTAGATTGGCTGTTTAGGGGTAGCAGCGTTAAAAAATATACAAAAATAATACAGATATATCACATGATTCACTGATTCCAACTTGGCTTAAAATATTGTATATGAAAAATCTACCAGTAATATGGGTTCAGCATTTGGTTAAAATCGATATTAAACGCAACATCGCTATTATAATGAATTTCTTCGATGAAAAATGAATTTACTAGATGAGAATATATATAATATATATTGTGTTGAATGCCCAACAAAATTTTAACTTTAGCAAGTTATAACAATGGGCCTAGAATAAATAAATTTGTATATATGTATATTGTAAAATTAAAAAAAAATAAACGTCTTGAAATAATTATTTATATAAGCGAGAAAATAAAAAAAGTTATCTTTCATCAAGATAATCATCGGATGAGTTTTTTTCACTTCTATTTTATTCTCCATTTTTGGCTCACAGTAACTGTTGCCTATTACAAATTTAAATCAATGGCTTAGAGGAAAAAGATTCGTTTTGAATATTTAGGTCTGCGTTGCAACTTTTTGTTGATTAAATATTTTAAATTATTAATTAATTAAATATTAAATATATTTAAAATTCCTGTGTATTTTGCAACACACCTCGTAACATTCTCTTTTAGTTAAAAGGCTGAAAATACGTTCATATTATAATTAAAAATCCTTGGACTCTCAACAAGTGGCATCTGCTTAAATAACAAAAATATATGTCAACTTTATTGAAAGAAACAAACTTTCCTAAAATACATGAAAATTGCGAAAGTTTTAATTAATAGTTCAAATTTAACTTTCTGTTCGAAATCATAAAAGTCAAATAAAAAAGCTGAATATACTTTTCTTTTCACTTTATTTGTAACATTTTGATTAAATTTGTTCAATTTATTAATTATTCATAAAATTCTATTACAAATGAGAAAAAAACGTATAAATTATAGATCAATATGTACAAACTGGTTTGTCTAGCAAATAATAAAGAGACGACAAAAAAAAGTAAAATTCTTAAGATAATTTAATCTTTGCAGTTTGTATAGCATAACAAAGTGTTCGAAAACACCTGAATATCCCCTTAATTTACAGCCTTGACTGAACTCTATCTTGGGCTCAAAAATCCTGACGCCGGTTTTAAAACTGATATACACTGCTGTGCCAAAGAATTTTCCGAAACCCATTTTGGTATTACTCGTATATAAACAGCCAGTTTTTAAATAATTAAGCTGGTATTTCCCCAGTTAAGAAGTAGAAGGTTGTATTTGCTTAGCATAAATTGCATTTAAATTTTTTGTTTATGTTATTTACATTAATATCCTGCAAAGTAATAAGCAAAACATATATATAACTTTCAAAAAATCCCATAAGCCCAGAGCGTTTAAAAAGGCAATTTTTCAGCCAAATATAATGGATCACTGAAAGACGTCACCTTCTTGGATATTCCGAATGAAGTTATTTACTTATAATCAACAAAAACTGATAACGAAGATGTCATTAAAAGATGACAATTATAAAGCAAAGCTCTTCTTACTTTTCGGTGGTGTTTTTGTTGTAAAGTTCATATACATATATCATATACATATTTAATCAACAAAGCTCATATAATAGAATACGAGAAGTTTTACTCCAATCCCTCTTGTTTATGTGTTCTTCTTTAAACTTTTTCCAGCTTATATTTGTTGTTGCTTCAGTCAACCTGTTTATGTATGAACGATGCCTTAGATTATTTTTCAAAATTTGACATTAAACTTTATTGGGAAAAGTATTTACTTTTTTTTTTATTAATATACGTATATATTTCGTGTCTTTTAATTATAATGTCTAATAATTATAATGTAGTTTAAGGTCAACTCTTTTTCTTTAAATTCCTATAATTTATGATCAAACTATTATAGAAATACTTGAATCATATTAAAAGATGATTATTTACTACAAATTAAAGTTAAAGTGAAGCATACTTACATTAAGATCTCAATTTTCATAAAATTGAACTTAGCAATGTAGCTCAGTCAAGTTAATAAGTTAAAGTTATTTGCCTTCTGCATATATAAGAGGTTTTAAGTTTCGGTATGACCGATTATTATATTTCCATTTGCTGACAAAACTTCCAATTATAACGCAACAGTGCAAACAACATTGTTAAACACTTTTTCACTCAACTGACTAAAACTACAAAAGTGACTTCTTTAGCTTTGCCAATTTAACAGGACTGCAATAGCAATAAATAATATTCAAAAAAATTTCAGTTGATTTATCTACTACGTTTGTATTAATTTATATCAAATGAAAAAAATAATTTAACATATTAGGTAGTGTTTATGCCCAGTTGGAAACTTAGTATAAGTGCAACGGATCTGTACGTGAAATGTTTTTATGTGTTTATACTAGGGTTTGGGATTTCCCGGACTTTTTATTTATCGAAAAACGGGCAAAAATTATTGCATTTTCCGGAATTCCCGGAAATGCAATAATCAGTTCCTAAAAAAATCAGTTCCTATAAAATTAAGTTTATTTACTAAAATAGTATGTAAATACTGATAGTCTCATTAAAATAAACAAACAAACAACAACAAATTATGAGTTCATTAAAAAAATTAAAAAATGAAATGACATCACAGGTATTTTTTTCACACAAACGTTTTGAAAATTACGCGATTTTAAATCGTTTACGTGTTTAGAAATCACTTGTTATTTTATAAGATCTTTGTTGTCATTTAAATAATTTTGTTAATAAAAAAAATTTCTTGAATAAACAATTTAAAGAGTTTCTTTTCAAATTCTATATTAATATTGATATTTTTTTTAGAAAAATATGTATTTTGCAAAATCATTTTCTTTTTGGAGTTTCTTTATGATTTTTCTCTACCTGTAAACCAGGGTACGTATTTCTTCACCATGAATAGTACATATTTGTTCATTATCTTATCATTTTCAATGAATGAAATTTTGTTTTGCGTTTGTTTTTTCACTGCACACAAATAAGTTTCACACACACATTTTTTCTTCATAGGTGTTTGGTTTTCAAACTGTTCTCATCTCTTTGTCCATGAAGTAATTTTTGTACAGCTTCTTTCTTTTTCATCGTCAATGAAAGAAGCAAAAATTTGTTTCAAAAATTGAACACTACCATTCGTAATGAAATATTCATGACGCATATTTCTTTCGTTTGTATGAAGTGTGAAACGAACATGAAAGAAAATAAATAAATGCGTGTTCTATTGAAAAGGGTTATAAATTGACCTGATCTCATGTTTTTACAATTAGAAATAAGACGTCAATGCACATTTTCATTACACATCCTAAATATTTACAATTATATGTACATAACGCACATATACATATGTATGTAGGTAAGAATATACATATTATAACCCTTTTCAATAAAACATTAACTATTGCTTTGAAATAAACGACACATTTTTTTATTTTCTTTCATGATCGTTTTACACTTCTTATAAAAGTATTTAAATATTAAATACTAAATATTTAAAGTATGGGGAAAAAAGAAGAAGAATGGTGGTGAACTATTTTTGAAACAAATTTTTGCTTCTTTCATGGACAATGAAAAACAAAGAAGCTAAACAAAAATTACTTCATGGACAAAGAGATGAGAACAGTTTGAAAAGCAAACATCCATGAATATGAAAAATGTGTGTGTGAAACTTATTTGTGTGCAGTGAATAAACAAACGATATACAAAATTTCTTTCGTGGACAGTAAAGAAAACAACAGGAAATCAACAGTTTCTTCATGGAAAATATGAAAAATTAAAGAAGAGAGAAATACCTACTCTGCTCTAAACTATAACTATTTCTCCTGTAAACTATAAGCAGACTTAGTGTTTAGAAAAAATATCATCGCTTGCCAAACCTAAAAAATATTGTGGGCCGCAAAATAACTTTTTAACATACCATTCCATTTGCTCCAACTTTAGGTATTTACAAAATTAATTTAAAAAATAATAACAACCGCTTTTTCATTGGTTTTAAGTCACATAAAATATAAATTATGTGATTTACAGAACATTCTAAAATCACACAGGTGTTTCAACACGTTACGTGATCAGAAATCTGTTCATTCATTTTTTTTTACAAAATAAGTCTTAAGAACTCTAGCAATTCACTAGATGTTGTATTTATTGTTGTTGCAAAATTCGAGAGATTTTAAAAACCCTTTCTACTTTTCCACTGCTGAGGTAGAATTAATAGCTAAAATGGCATTATGAAGTTAAATCAGATTCTGAAATTTCTGGCTTCAAATAATGCAAATTCGTTTTTAAAGAACTTGAACCGATCTGATGCAAAGATGCAAACCTAGTGCTTTCACCAAATTTTTAGCACTTTTGGTACCACAAATAGTATATAATAACAAAATATCAAGTTGGCATTACAGGTTGTCAGATGCTTTATCACATCAAAATAGAACACGTTCTAAATGAAAAATATCATATGTATTGTACACATGGAAAATACACATGTTATGTTTGAAAGGGTTCACACGATGTGTATAGCATTTACACATGGAGAAGTGACAAGTCATATGACAAATACACGCCGTGTAAAACCACTTTTAGTTTTTACATGATGCGAACACACACAGACGAACAGGTAGACAGGCATAAAGTTAAAGTTTTATTATACATATGTATGTCACTATCAGAAATATCTTAAGCTAGATGAATACCTTGAATTCTTCAAATAACATTAAATCAAAATAAAATATTTGAGGTAGTTTACAGACTATGCCTAAAAAAGAGAGAAAGAAAAAAGCGCTGACTGGCTTTAGACTGAGCACCATTATCAGTTACATAGAAAGCTAAAAAAAAATATTTTTTTTTATTATTTATTGCTTTTTAAAAATACCGCAATATTTAGTATTCGTCTTAAAAATAAATTCAAAATATATTTTTCATGCTTGCTGCTCGGCCAAGAATTGCAATTTCCCTTCTTCTTTGTTGGATGTCACCATGATCATAGACAAAGAAGTAGACTTTGAAATCATTTTGCAAATAAAAAAATAAGTCATATATGTATATAAATAACTTCAGAACAAATTACTAAAGATAACCTTAGAATTTCTACCAGGTCATAAATAGTAATGCTAATGCTTTGCACAAATCCATTCTCCCAATATATCTGCATAAAGTATTATTCACACAATCAGTAGAGTATATGAATTTATATTTTTTATGTTATTAATTAAATAAAAATAGTCGAATGCAGTTTTCTCATAACTATCATAAATGTTAAATTTAACATTTAAAGAAAAAAAGTTGTTGATATCAAAATATTTTACTGGCACATGATTCTCTATACTACTGTCCAATCATCATGAATACAACATGCAACAACATATATAATTGAAAAAAATCTTACAGAAATATTGTTGCTGTTATTTTTTCATTTCTGTTCTTTCTATAACAAAATTTTTCTATTTGAATGCGCTCATTTGCGTATCTAGTCATCATTAAGTGGGGCGCCGTTTTTTATTAATTTAATCCCACTTTATTCCAGCTACATCTAACAACTCACCAGCCAACATTTCTTAGTACTGTGCGATAAAAACAATACAAATAGCAACAACATCATTGATATGAATAAATAAATATTGTTGCATGCATTTATTCAAACTCGAAGTATCTATGAGTAAGATCTATCTTCAAGTTAAGTTACTAACAAATTGTTAGCAGTTTTCATGGCAACGCTAATTGCATTTTTAACTCTGACGCCAAAGTAACAACATGTCACAAAATAAATACAGCAAAAGCACAACGAAAACATGACATCTAACAACCAACAGCTAAACAAATGGACAAATAGCTTTTAACAGCAAAAACCTAGCGAAACATCATGATACACATAAATATTAACAATTTCAAATTCAAATAGTTTAAAGTAAATCCAAATAAAAGGCGACGTAAATGCACAGCTTAGGAATTTGTCCATTTCTCCTTCAGCTGCTAAATATGAATTTCGTTTTAAATGAATAGGACGTTTAAGTATAAGTTTAGTGTAAATCTTATTTGCAGACAACATTGAAATGTATAAAATAACTAACATGGGAATTGTTACATTTTATTTTTATAGAAACAAATTTTAGGCAAATAGATTTATATATGAATACATTTATACTAATCTTAATTGGGTTGAAAGAAGGAATTTAATTTTTTTTTTTTTTGTACTAACATTCATTTTGAGAAGATCACTTGAAATGTGTAAAATTCGGTATAAATCATTTCAAAAGTTGAACTAGAAGTGTTCTAAAGTTGACAGTTTTAATTTTATTATTTGTATTTTGCAATATTATTAAATCTTGAATTAATAAAAACATTGTAATAGTTTTACTTTATGTAAACTTTTGTAATAACATTGTCGTATAGGATTACTACATCATAAATATTTTATTTGCATTTTAATGTGATTTCTTTAATGTTTGCGAAGATACATATATAGGAGCTTCTCGAGCACGTTCTCACCGAAAGCGGTGATTTCTAAACGTCTTTGTGTTTAGTTGCTGTCCAAGTGTTGCCACACTGATTACTGAAGACAACACTCGCATAATTACTACCATATATATGTATTTTCTTTCTCCTTATATATTTTCTTTACTTTAAATTGGTATACGTATATTTGTCTTGCTATTAGCCAACCTTTGGTTAGCAATTAACAACAATTATTAAAACAATAGTGCTTTTGCGAAATCATATGAATTTTAATATTATTTGAACTATTTTTAAATGAATTAATTAATTATTTAAGCTTAAGTTCTTTATTATAAAGAGATAAAGAAAAATTAGACACCAGCAGAATGTAATGCATTTTTTGCATCGTTACATCCGTTGTTAGGATTCTTTGTATCTATCTACAAGGTAGTTTCAATTAATTTTCAATTTAAACAAACTTAAAAAAATAGGATATGAGAAATTTGGTAAAATATGTTTCAAACATATATGTAAATATATGTAAATATATATACCTTGGGGGTTCCACTCTACTGCGTTTCTCGTAGTGTCGGCTTGGGGTATTCGCAAGGCATGTCCAATCCACACAGATGCTCATTAAAGATAATGTTTGGCCAGAAAATTTTAAGAATTCGCCGGAGGCAACGGTTAATGAATCTTTGCAAGGTTTGTATGTCGCTCTGGTTTGAATTCCAGGATTCACATCTATAAAGCGCGAGAGATTTCACGTAGCTATTAAAGATGTTGAATTTTTGCCTTTCGAGATATGGAAAGACTTCCAGACATGACTGTGTTTGCCGTAGGCTTATTTCGCTTCAATGATACGGTTTAAAACGTCTATCGAGCCTCCATTCCTTTTGATAATGCTGTCCAGGTATCAGAAAGATTGGACATCTTAAATTTGTTGTTGTTGCAAGGTGAATTGTTTTGAGTTGCTGGTATTTATTCTCATTACCTTGGTTTTTGGGATGTTAATTCTAAGACCACAACATGCAGCTGCGGCTTTAATTTCTTTAAGTTTCAACTGCATATCATCAAACTTATGCAAGAGCAGTCATATATCATCAGCGTAGTATAGATGTTTAAGACGCCAATTTATACCTCTAGGAGTTGATGTGACTTTTGCATGATGCTGTCCATGACTAAGTTAAGTAGTATGGGGGACAGTAGGCAGCCCTGTCGTACTTCTACTTTAACTCTTAGTAGAAAACTGATTGCGTCCACATGTAGGATGCGGCACTTGGCGTTTTCGTAGAGTGCCTTGATAAGTCGTATGAGTTTTTCCGGTATTCTTCTACAACGAAGTGAATTCCAAATAGAGGTATGCGCTAAACCTGTCGAACGGCTTCTCGAAGTCGATGAATAATAAATATAACGGCGAACGCTATTCGACTGATTCTTGGGTTATTATTCAAAGACTATAGATATGATCGATGTCTGATTTGCTAGCAGGCCTTCTTAACGCGAATGTCGTTTTTCAGAGCGTCTGTTAGTCCTTTAGTTAATTATATGAGCGATGACCTTGTTCACCATGCTAAGAAGCGTTATTCCTCTCCAGTTCTTGCATTCTGTCAGGTCTCCTTTCTACTTTAAGTCATAGTAATAAGGATAAGGCTAAAATATAATAAAGATAGATAATTTTATTAATTTTATAAACTTAATTAGAAATAATATATTAAGATGTACCATATGTAAGGAGAATAATTTAATAATGGCACAGGATTACACAAGTGAAGAATATATAAGGTTAGCATTGCAAAACGGTTTTGTACCACCTGAGGCGTTTCTATACCTCGACAAAATAACTAGCATTCAAAATAGTAATGGCGTTCCTATTTTTTATAATAAGTATAGAGAGCAATATTAAGGTCGTAAACTGTAATCAAGCAATTAATCTTTCAAAAGTTAGACACGATACTAGTATCGCAAATTGAGATTTTTGTAGTGTACAAAAAGCGAAAACTAAAAAATTTTGGTGGCTAAGTGAATAAGCATTTCTTCGTTTTACTTCCTTGACCATAATTTTAACAGCCGCCAATATAAATTAATTGTTTGTAAAATAAAATTTTTCATTACATTGAAACTAAAATACTATAAATTCTTCATTTGAAGTACGTATTTTAATCCTCTATTTGAAACCCAAATATATTTATTACTATACTTTTTACACTAGAGAGTTCGTTTCTGGGACTAAGTATTTATCTATAATTATAATTGTTAACTTTTGAATTCTATTTTTTAATAAGCACTAGGTTTTTTTATAAAAATGTTTTAATAATTTTAATTTTCTCAATATTTCGCTACAGGAAATAAAAATAATAAAAGTTTTAAAAATTCAAATGATTGAAAAAAATTAAAATTAATGAAAAAAATGAATGAAAACCAAATCGAAAAAATGATACGGAACCAAAAATTTATAAATCAATTACTTATGTACCAGATTTATCAGAACGGTTAGAAAAATAAAAAATATTTGATACAGATAAATATATGATGGCATACAAAACATATAATACATTAAATAGATTATTTAGCAAACCAAAAGATAAAATAAAAAAGTTAGATATGTCTAATTTAGTTTACAAAATACCTTGTAAGGGTAATGACATAGAGAATTGTAATAACGTTTATGTAGGTACTACAAAGAATAAATTGAAAGTCAGAATAGCTGAACATAAATCAGACCAGAGATAGAGAGACAATATCAGTTTGCAAAAACAGCTTTATCTTTACACTGTTCGAAAAGTAATCATTATCCTAACTTTGAAAATGTATCAATTTTAATATTATTAAATTTTTTTATTTTAATTTTAATTTTAATTCTAATTTTAATTTTAATTTTAATTTTAATTTTAATTTTAATTTCAATTTTAATTTTATTTAATTTTAATTTTAATTTTAATAATAATTAAAGTTCCAATTTAAAAAAGGATAAATTTTAAAGCAGATACAGAAAATGTTGCACAAAATTATAGGCATTTAGTGCATAAAAAATAACATGAATTTGAATCAAATATTTATAATAGAAACATTAATTTTTTGTAACATTTCCGGTTAAATTTATGAATTTAAAAGTTAATTGTGTTTGTATGTTTTTGAATATCAAAATTTTCTGTATATGTACGTATATGTAAGAATTTTTTCTATTTTAATTTTTATTTGTTTTTGAAATGTTGTTACCTGAATGTATTAAAATGTTAGAATTTTTTAAATTGATTGACAATCATTTTTTTCATTAATTTGAATTTTTTTCAATCATTTGAATTTTTAAAACTTTTATTATTTTTATTTCCTGAAAATGCTACCCAATGGTGTAGCGAAATATTGAGAAAATAAAAATTATTAAAACATTTTTATAAAAAGACCTAGTGCTTATTAAAAAATAGAATTCAAAAATATAAAAAAGGTCAAAAACTACAATAATTATTTTATAATTGTTAACTATTGTTTGTTATAGTTTAAATCGTTAATAAACGATATAAGCTTATAATTCACTGCAAAAATAAATAAATAAACTGCAAAAAATAATTAATGCCAAAGATTTAATAGTAGGATCACATTTTATAAATAGTAAAAAAAATACAGAAAAAACTTTGAAAAGAGTTACAACTATTACTTTGCTGCCAATGCCGAAAAAATAATAAATAACAAACAGTACAAACATCGCGAATGCAAGACATCAACAGTTTAAAATGACATCTCAATTAATATATTTATGTGCATTATGTCCAAAACTATGCAAAATACAATTTAATAGCATTTCTACGATTATTAATGAATTATTATTTATATTTTTGTTATAATGCCATAGTTGGATTATCAACGCTTGCGGCTTTTTTGTATGGTGGATTTATTATTGACATAAATATTGCTGATTTGTAAAGAAAACTATCATTAATTACCGCTACAAATTTTAAGAGAAGAAAAAGCAAAGGCTTTGGAGAAAAAGAATAAAAACATACAACATAGATTAATATTTCAGTTGTCAATGCCATGCAATCATGAGATAAAAAAAAACATGTTCATACTCACTCTTTTATTTATTCAATCATTCACAGCTATGAATACCCTACATGAACGCTAAAGAAAAAAATAAATTTTTTATTTAAAGAACAAAAAAAATTCTTTTAAACAGCATATTTATACGAGTTGTTATAGATGAGATTTCATCAAACGAGTTCAAGATTAATTCATGGGTACCGCAAGGCTCTGTTCTTTCTCCTACCCTGTTTCTTATTTTTCTAAATGACCTTCTCTGTCAAACTTCCAACCCTATCTACTCTTTTGCAGATGATAGCAGCATTTGCCTTTCGTATTCATTCTGCAGACGGCCGAGCCTTTTAGAGATTGGGGCCAAGCGGCAAAACATAAATGATACGCTCAATCACGATCTCGTAACAATATCTAATTGGGGCCTTGCAAATAGAGTCGACTTTAACGCTCGTAAGACTCAATGTATGCTAACGCACCGGCGTTCGGCCGAAAATGGTGCTACATCTGTAATTATGGGTGGTATAAGTATTAAGGAATCAGAAGCTCTTGATGTTCTTGGCATGGAAATCCAGTGTGACGTTCGATGGACTAAGCACATTTTTCAAGTCTCAACAGAAGCTTTCAAGTGTCTCGGTTTTCTTAAACGGTGTAAAACATATTTCACCTCATCTGATCTCCTTACTATTTATACCACTTACATCCGGCCAAAAATGGAATACAACTCTCATGTATGGGCCGGTGCTCCAAAGTCTGTTTTGGAACTACTTGACCGCGTGCAGGAGAGGGCGAAGAAGCTCATAGGTGACAGTAGGGTATCCAACTCTATTGACTCTCTTGAAAATCGACGCAATGTGATTTGTGTTTCGCTGTTTTATCGCTACTACAATGGAATGTGCTCTAATGAGATTTGGGAACTAGTTCCCGATATCCGCACGTTTTCGCACACAACACGCTTTTCATTAAGAGCTCATCCATTTGTGGTCGATTGGCCAGTGAATCGCACAATGCAGAAAAAATACAGAGAAAATTAATTTTTTAGCAGTACAGTTCGCTTGTGGAATCATCTTCCTACAGAGGTCTTTCCTGTCAACTACAATGTTGGAAAATTCAAATCGAATGTCCACAAACATTACTTCCTCTATCCTCCTTCCCATAACCAAATTTCCTAGTTCTGGCACAATGCTTTGCCTAAGTAGGGGTCATCCCCTGAGTGCTGGTCCGAATTAAAAAAAAAATATATTTTTAGTCCCACAACTAACAACAAATTACTTAATAAAAATAATAGTACAGGTTTCTGAGGAAAAGAAGTACTGCTAAAGACATAATTTTTATATGACGAATCCTCAATTTAAAAAAATATATATACATACTTGCCGTACCGATTTTTAACTCTTTGCAATACAACTTTTTTCTTCCAAGGGATAAGTGTTTAGATAGGTACCACAAGAGCTTTCGATTTTCTCTCCTTTTAAAGGGTGTCCCTTAATCATAGGAAGGTTTGACTTTGCCAGCATTTTGCAGCAATGTGTGGATTGGCAATCCGAAACAAACAATTTGACAGCTGACAATTTAGGATTGGTATAAATTGAGCATTACACATAAGAACATCGCGTTATTATTAAACAATATTTCGAACATAATGAAAGTTCAAGGTAATTTCTTCGGCAAACTCAACAAAATAAGGTTTGTGAAGCCTTGGAGTCCATTTGCGTGATGTGCTACTCTTTACATATAATAAAACAGTAACTCATTTCCTGACTGTCTGTCTGTCATTCCCTCGATTTTACCAAAATTTTGTAAGAAGGTACCTTAGTATCCTGATTCCAATATAGAATACTTTTTTCCGCAAAAATATCTTATTTCCACGAGAAAGTGGAGAAAAGCAGTGAAAGTACGCCGATTTTTTCACCGATTTAAAGTATTGAATATTTTAAGCAATGTTGCGCAATAGATGGCGCTGTTTTAAAATAATGAGAAACTCATTTCCTGTCTGTCGAAAGCTTTACTATAATTTATAGATTTTTTTTATAATTTTAAAATTTTATCCAGGGAGAGTGTTTTTAAAATTAATTTTTTTATCTTTTGGAAAAACCCAAATACCAGCGGTTTTCTCAGGAAGAAATTTTGTTATTTACTTGATAGAGTGTCGGCTTTGCCACCTAAATAAGTTTTCAATTTCTATATACAAGATTACAAATCTATAACTTTACAAAGCAATTAAAAATTGATTGACAACTTTTAAACTGCAACAAAACCATAACGTTTAAAAAACACTCAAAATAATAAAAAAAAAAAAACAAAAGCAACACAATATTGGTAAATATCCACAAGACCTAAAAATATAGCAAACGATCAAACAGACTTAATCCCATCTAGAAATGAAAAATAAAACGAAGACATATGAAGTATTAAAAAAGAAAAATAATCTTAACAAAATCCATTAATAACGTTTATAAAGTGCAGCCAAAACAAACCACTAGAAACGTGAAGGAATGCAGGAAAGAAACGCGCCAAAGATTCTTTTATCCTTAAACCTTAATGTTTTATTTGTTGCCACAGCTTTTTTTGTCTACGGCAACCTAATATAATGTATTTATTACACCCTTGCTTACAGAGAAGTCAGTCATTTAGTCATCTCTACATAAAGTCTATCACAAAACCTCACAGAATGACAGAGAAAGAGAAGAAAACCAAAATTAAATTAACTAAAGTATATGAACGTAATGATAACGTTAAATTAAAATAACTTTAATAACAAGACCAAAACTGAAAACAACGAAAAAATTAAGAAATGAAATAAATAAGGAAAACAAGAAGAAGACGTAAAAATTGCAAAACTTTTTTTTTTTTATACGAAAAACAGAGAGAAGTGGGAAATAAAAAAGTACAGCATTTAGACGAAAGAAGGTTAAAAAGACCTTTAATTAAAAAAAAAAAGCTAATTCGCGCTGCTAACTCTAAATATTAATATTTTTGACTTTTCGAGAGAAAATAATTTTATGTGCGTGAAATATGCCAGGCCATCTAAGTCTATCTCGCTCATATTTTTAGCTTGTTATGTATTTTGGAAATAAAATAGTGTAAATAGATTCTGAAAATTTTCGCGATCATGGTTAATCAGATAAGTGACTTTAGGCCTTAGTTGTAACAAAAATAATTTAATAAAACCATTTTAAATTTTAATTTCTTGCTAATTTCAAACTAAATCTGATGCAGATTTCAATCAACCTGACTTAAGTGTATTGTACATTAAAGATGAAGATTAAAATTTTCAATTCTTGAATCAAATACAATCGTGTAGTTTTAAGGCCTGCTTTTCTCAGAACTTACAAACAAAAGCACACAACACAATATTGAAAAGTATATAAAATTTAGGCGAAATTGATTCATAATATTAATCAATAACCGTAAAAGCGCTTTCGGAAAAAAACTTTTGTAAAGGGCTGAAATAGATGAGCTTTTCTATAACAATTTTCTACGCATTAAAAACTTAAATTCACTCTAACATGCATGAATCTATTAACTCAGCATATTAACATTATGGGCTGTGGCACAATGGGGTTGTCAAAGCAGGAAAAATGAAAATAAGTCTGTAGTTTCTAAGGAAGCTGTTTTCATTAAAATTCATATGAATGTACGTCCTTCAAAGTCACGTTGTGAAAATGCTCTAAATTGTATATAATTGTATATATCATATCATAAAGTACATAAAAAAAGATTAAATACTCTAGAAATATAAAATATTGACATTTCACGGAATAGAAAAACCTACCTTGTTTTCAAAAATATATTATAATAATTTAAAAGTGAGCGGAAAAAGGAAATAGTGTTTCGCCTATTTCTAATTGTATTTTTGGACACAGAAAAAAAATTGACACCAATTAAAAGGTTTAATTAGTACGTGAAATCAGGTTTTAAATTGTTTTATTTATGTATTTATTTATAGTACTATCTGTGCCTGGCACGTCACACAGTGTTTTGTTCCCATATAACGATGGGGCAAAAATAGGAGTTTACACTGACTTTTGAAACTTTGCAGGGCATTGATATTTAGCCTAATAAAGAAAATTTTTATTTTTTGAAAAAACCGAAACAAGCACACGCCTACCGCCCATGTCCCAAAAATCAAATGTTCTTATATTTGCCGTTATTCAACAAAAAAATGTTAAATCAAAGGTTTGTTCAACGCATCATAATCGCTCTTGAAAAAAGGACTCTTGTTCCTGTCAAATGTACTTTATAGAAAATTTTTTTTGGCATTTTTCTTACAAAAATTATGCGAATTTCATGAAACTTATGAATACCTATCCACATACTTACGATGAGAAAAAAATTACTTAGCTGTCGAATATTACATCTTTCGTTACAATACAAGATATAGTTACTTTTTGTATTTTCGTCTATGGAACAATGCACTGTGCGTCGTAGGCATCCTGACAATATTTTGTTCGATTTTGCTTTAAAACAAATCCACACCAAATTTTTACACTCCTGTTTTTATAGTGCTTCAGTTATGGTTATGGTATTTTCCTTATATAGAGGTACCCATCCCTAGGTTATTACTCAGGAAGAAAGGCTTTATATGAAATTCTAGAAATTATATAAAAATCTAAAAATATTGTAGACTTATGTAGATAGTGTTTAAAATATCCTGTTTTCAAAAATCTAAGATGATGTCATGTTTACAGTGCCTTTAAATCAGTAAGATTGCGTAATTTTACCACTTTTTCTTTATTTTCTCTTGGAAATGAGATATTTCTGTGTAAAAAAAACTAACCTATACGAAAACTGAAATACTAAGTTACCCTCTCACAAAATGTTATTAAAATTCCACCAATAGTTTTTACGTGATGCGAACACAGACAGACAGAAAATTAAAAACTGCTGTTTCGTATTCCAATTCGATTACTATCTGTACCTTAAAGATTGCTCTCGTACACAAAAACGTTCATTTCTATATTTTAACGCTGTGGCGTATAGTGTCTAAAATAATGAAATAGACAAGAAGGATAAATTCCAAACCACAATTATTCATTTGCACATTACCACAAAAACGCTCAGCTATTGTGAAATGAGGCGGAAGCAGCTTTCATAGATGCGGCAAAGAGAAACGAAAAATATAAAAGAACAATACATTTTTATACAAACATACCCAAATACAACAATATTAAAATAAGGAAAACGTTTTTCTTTTTTCTTTCGTTAAATAAAACTCGTGAAAAATCAACGATAATACAAGTAGCATAAGAAAAAAGGTTGCCAAATCTTAAAGCTAAAAACAAAATCAATAGATGATTAATGGAACAGTTGTATTATGCGTGTGTGTGTGTAAGTGGCTGTGGTAATATTAAGGTGCAGGTTAATTTAAATTAAATGAAATTAAAGGCTTTGTTATTTTAACAATGACATGTTTATGGGCGTGTCTTAGCTAATTTTTTAACAAACAAATTTCGTATTAATTTATATTGAATAGAAAACAAAAAGAATTAAAATTGAAAAAAAGGAAACAGTTTTTAAAATGGATAAATATAATTTACAATTATTTACATACTCAGAATTCTTATTATGTTTAATATATTTTTAGTAAGTTGTAGTAATTTATAATGTTTTTAAAATAATATTTACTTTACACTAAATAGTAAGTAATAATTACTTTTTTATAATTAGTTAATGGGGGCTTAAATTTTTCCATTAAATGCAATTGTAATTGGTTTGGATGAATTGAAACTACACGAAATTGAAATTGCAATATTTTTTTTATAAATTATATGTAATTACAATTGGAAATTTTTCAATTACAATTACATATAATGTGTAATTACAAATACGTGTAATGTGTATTCATATCAGTCCTTAGAGGGTAACCCTACCTCGGGTATATTGAAAACTATTTAGTTTTTGTTTTGTTGCTCCCAATTTTCTAGTTGGATACTACAACTTACACTTTTTTTGTACACTTTAGGAGATATTTGATTATTAAAATCGAATCTTTATTTCTTAAATACCTTAGCCAAGATATTTGTCATTATTGCACCAAAACCATCACGATTTTTTTCTCAAATCGAAAACAGAATTTCTGATTTTTTTCTAAACAGAATTATTAAAACATGTAGGTAGAAAGTTGTAATGTCAAATCAACGAATTTTATTGAAACTTTTTTATTTATATTCCTTGACTCCCTAATTCCATATACATATAATTAAAAAACATATCTCTTACAGTATTGTTTGCTATAACCTCATAAAAATAGAAAACTAACGCTTTTTTGCATATGCGCTCGAGGATTAAATATATTCTAATTCCAGTTCTATAATTTCTATATTTAAAGGGAATTTTATAGGCTTTAATGTGATATCAAAAAAAATTACATGTTTTTATGTGGCTTAGTGAGTAAACCACACAAATTTTAGAGGAATCTATAATGAGCTATTACTCAACTTCTTAGGGCTTATAGAACTGAAAATAGAATATATTTCATCCTCGAGCGCATATTCAAAAAAGCGCCATTTTTCTATTTTGATAACTGTATAGCTAAAAAACTGTGAAAGAAAGATTTTTTTAAATTATATTTGGATTCAGGGAGTCAACAAATATAAATGAAAAAAGTCTGAATAACATGGGATGTGGTAAATTTAAAAACGATTTTTTTTCTGATTTGACATGGAATTACCCATAAGTAAATTATAAAAAAAATAAAATATTGGTTTTTTAACAAAGAGTTTCTTGTTTGATTATCAATAATATAACATTCAGATATAATTATCTCAATAATACACAAAACTACGAAGAAAATAAAAATTCAATTTTGCCATAATACAGAGCCTTGCTAAGTCATTTTCGGGATTTTTTTTAAACTTTTTTGGGAATTCTGAAATTTAGATTAATTAAGTATATTATTTTTTAAATTTTTCTATTTACTGTATTAACTTTCAATTTTATTACAAAACATTGATTACAAAAATTTTATAGCAATAACAAAAATGTAGTTTACAACAAAAACGAAATTTGTTTCCTTTTTCGCAAAAAGTCTTTTACACTATTAATATTATAAAAAAATGCAACGTAATTTTGAAAAACACTTACTAAACATTAATGTCTACTACAGTAGCCACTCGGTCAATAATCGCTGGATTATTCGTAGAATTTTAAATCAATTAATCGTTCTAGTAAGGAAAATCCCAAATTTCGACTAAAAAATAAGTCGAACAAATAATATTGGTTAATCGACTAAATCGACTAATTTCTATTAAGATCTTAATTTTTTTTTTACTGATTTTTTACTTTTGAACTAGACGTGTTTAGTAGATATACAGAGTAGAAATAATACATATAATCCATGAATTTTTTTCTTAAAGCGAATATTATTTTTTCCCAAACATTTTTTATTCAGTTTATGACCATCATTTACTATTTATATGCTACATATACTTTATCGTAATATATATATTGGGAGGATTTCGAACGTGTCCGATGTGTCTAACATAAGTTTGTTAAAAGTGCAAAAGTAACCAATTAATATTTGAACTTCATGAAAAATATTATTTTCAAAACGTGTTCGTAAGTCTGAGTGTAGACACTTGAACATTTGAAAGGGAAAAATTTAGTTTAGTAGAATCGTATCGTTTTTGTGTTCGGTACTCGGCTAACGTTTTGTTGACATTTGCTTTTTGAAATTGGCTTAAATAATAATAATAATAATAATAATAATAAAATTATAAAATGTTTCCGACAAAACAAAAGAGAATTCAAAGACTCCTTGTAGTGAAACACTTTTTTGGGAATCGAACTCCCAGAATCATAGACTATCATACTGACTACTAGCCTACCTAGCCTAAACCTAATTCGTATTTTATATTACCGAAAAGCTATGAAATCAGTTCATATTATTTATGTTCAAAATTTTGCCTGCGTATTGGAAGAATAATGGAAAATATAAAATAAAAATAATTTTCTAACTGAAATAAATAAATCAATAACACAGTTTTAAAATCATCTACAAGTCGTCATTAATAAAATATTTTGTATGGTTGTCTTTTCTCATTTGATACACATTTTTTAAATACGCAAGATTAATTCGAGTAATTTAAAAACCTTAATTGAATAACCGATAAAAATTTAAAATGCAAAATCGATTAATTAATTTGTTCGAATAAAACCAAAACCCGATTAAATTGATACTCTAGTGTCTACGCTGCGTTTTCCGCATAAGGTACACTGCTACACGGTGATGTAATAGTTTTAATACACATTGTGTAATTTTTTAAGTCATAGCAAAATAACCATATACGGACACCACTACGTCATAAAAGACCAAGAAAAAAGACGCCTGTCTGCCAGTTTTGCCCAAAGTCCTCCAGGTTTTCTTTTATGGGCCCTCAAAGATGTGGGGCCTCGATGTCATTTTTGCAAAAAATTTTCATTTACTCAAGCTCATATTTTGCAAACCGTTTGAAATTTTGATATACTCTCGGAGGCAAAGTTGTAGCTCTTGTCATAAAGAAAAAAAATAAAATCAAAAAAAACTTCATCTTCAAGGTCAAAATCGCAAAAAAACTTTAAAAAATTAAATTGTTTTTACCTTTTTTCCCCTGTTCAGGTCCATAGGCTGCAAACCCTTCAAAATTCAAAGAAACAATGAACTACAAAAATTAACCTAAGATCTCAATAAACAACTTTCTAGAACATATGAACTTCCTAGGAATAATTCTTAACACCGTTTAGGTAGCGCTTATGTAGCCGAAATGAATTTAAAAATTTTCGGGAAATTTTTCACTTTTGCGGCTACCTAAGCGCTACCTAAACGTGTTGCACTGTGATATAGAAAACAGTGGAGCAGTGTATTACATTGAAAGCTACTGAGCAGGAAATATAAAAAATGCATGGAGTTATGAAACTGCCCTCGTTTTACTTCCCCGTTGTATGTATTGGAGTTGAAATAGAAATATATCAATATTAATATCATTTTTCGAACCCTTTTTTAATAAAAATTACATATATTTTTATTACTCTTCATTATTTTCTACGTCTAACCAATATGTTCTATTTGCACGAAATATTTTCTCGACAGTTTTACCTAAGCTTTGAAATGAGTAACAACTTACTTTTCTGCAAACCAGAGTTATTGAGTTGTAACTAAATGTATTTTGGTAGAGATCTGTTACGAATTTTAATGATGCTGCTTCCACTTAAACATTATTTACCAAATTGTGATTTTCTGCAAGACTTCGTAATCATTTCTAACAAAGTTTGGTTGGGCAACTCAGAATGGTATTTTTGTTTGGAAATAATCTTGCCTGACTTTTTTAATTCAAAGCTTAAGAGCGAAATATTTAATCGACACTCTTTGGAGTATCCGGCTTCGCTCAGATGATGCGAGTATAAGATGATAGATAACGATAGACTTTAAAATATAAGATGTAAACATTTTTCCTAAAAATTTTTAACTAACTAACTATTGGTGGGTGGAGTACCCACTCCCACACAAAACTGTGGCTACCTTTTTCATACATGGAAGACAGAGGGCTACCACTTCATGTAACTTCTTCGAATGTGGCGTGATTCGTTTCTGAGGTATAGCGGCACACTCATCATACATTTATTTTTATAACTTATATTTATTAGATATATCTTTTATACTAACAAGAAGTATTTGCTTCAGCTATTTTTAATCTTAATCAATTTGAAGGAAAAGAAAGTCAAGCTTGAGGCCAGTTTGTTATTTGTTATACAAATTTCTATTATGAGTTTATTTATTCCAATATTTGTTATTTACATGAAATTATTTTATGCGGCCACATTTAAACGTAAATACTCTTAATATGAATATTTTGTTGCTGGCAGTTTTTTAACTTAAAACTGAACAATTAACAGAACACTGGCGATTTATTTTTTTTAACTTGGCAAGCCTTTCAACCGCATTATCATCACCACAGCTAAGTTGAGTTAAAGATATAGTGCAGGGAAAAGAAAAATATAAAAAAGAAAAAAATTAAAGCTTAAAAAAAATATTTTTGTTAAAGTATTAAAATATTTACCATACAACGGATAGTTTATAAAACTGCAAGAAATGCCACAGAAACGACATTGCAGCAGTGTATTACAATGTTCATAATATCTGAAAAAGAGAAAAAAGCGATTAAAATCTACGAATGCAACACCAAAATATAAAACAAATATATTAGAAAAAAATTAATTTCAATATTTACCACTGAGAAATAAAATGTAGGAAGAAATCACATCTTCCTTGCAGAGAATATAAAAGAGAACAAACAAAAAGATTCTTTACTACATGTCATGGCCACGTTAAAGTTAATTTTAAATGTTACAATGTTAGTAATTGAAAGTTTGATATTTAAAAGCGGAAACTCTGTTCTTTGTTAAACGTTAAACTTTTGCACCATTATTAAGGCTAATAATATAATTTTTTTAATTAAGCCAATTAGGTATTTTTTTCAAGAGAATAAAATTTAAAATAAAAAAAATTTTCTTAATACTTTTGTTTTGGCAATTTTCTTTTATATCCAGGTAATAATTAAATAATATTAAGTTGTTCCACTCGTATTAAACTCATACAATATTATTATTTTTTTTTTCAGTTTATGCTTTTTAAGAGAACACAAAAAAATATGCTTCTTCGTTAAATAAGTATATGCAAGCAAGTTAAATAAGTATAAGCATGTTTTTTTTTATTATGGTACAATTAACACACTTGAAACACTTTCTTCATTGGCCAATTTTTGTAGTAAATATTGCTCTTGAATAAAATTTGGTCTAAACATATAATAAAACTTAACAGGACCATTTCTGTACATGATATATTTTTTAAAAATTTTGTTACTCGAGCAGATAGTAATCGAAATGGGACACAAAACAGCAATTTTATATATTAAACTGGCGGCACTTTATATATTAAACGCTATTTACAGAACTAATAATATAAAAATAATTTTCAGAATTTTATACAATAGTGTTGAAGTTAACTATTACCCTGCTGTGTGAACAGATGTTAAGCTATTAAATATTAAATAATTTCTAATATTAAATTTTTGTGTAAAAGTTGTTTAAATTAAAAATGACAAGGCAAGTTATTTATATAGCATTTTCGCCTCCTTCGCAGTTGTCAAATTCCATACATAAAAAAATTGTCTACAATTTTGTTCTTTTATAGGGAGTTTGACTTTTCGATTCCATACATATGATGAGCTTTTACGCTACTGCAATCAGCTGTTACGGAATGTTTAAAACATAATAAATCACTTCTGACAGCTGATCAAAAACAGCAGGCTAGCTGTTTTACTCACGCTAATAAAAGTAGAAATTAGACCTACTTACCGTATTCTATGCGTCAATGCGTCCTAAGTTTTGTGCTGTGTAACTTGCACATACAACAGCACCACGCATTCTATGCGAAAATTCGTAAAATGCGTGTGTGGACTTCTCCCTAAAGCCCATATGTTCGACGCATTACTTATTGCCTGTAGTTTTGCTGTACACTTTCACATGCAGAAGTAAATATTTTCTTCAGATCTTACGTTTCATTGACAATGGGATATTAATTGATTGTGTACTAACACGACGCGACGATCATTAAAAAGGTACGCTACGCGTAAGAAATCAGAAAGTTACAACTTACATATATAAATAGCTGCCAGATTTTTTAGAGGTAATATCGCTTTATTTTTGGAAAAAAATTGTCTTATCGTCATGGTATAATAATACAAGCGAAATAACAAAGGCGAATTCAAAAAATCTAAGCAACCAGTTTTTGCCCGATTGTGTCAGAATATTTTACTAAAATAATAAGAAAAATTTAAATAACATTACTATATTTACGTATATAAATACAAAAACAAACGAAATCAATATAAAATGTAGTTGGTTTGTTGATATTAGTTATAGCTTTAACACTTCGTTTTAAAGGTTTACTGGTTACATATATGATTTTTTGGCTATTGTAATATGGCCTGTGCAACCAGTAAAATACGTACAGATACTAGCTTGTTCCCCTACACATAAATTGTATTTTTATTATGAAATGTTTTATTGGTAATAATCATAATCATAAAAATTTAAAAAATAATGAATACATAATGTCCCATTATTTGTTGTATGTTAATATATTCCCCTGTTTTAGAATATTTTTAGTCTTAAAAAATTATTAAATTATTTGTTATTTACTAAAGTGTCTGTATATACATATATTAATATATATAACATATTTTCTTTTCTAACATTTAACGACACCTAAAATTATTTTCTGTACTTAGAACAGAAATATTTTCCACCTTTTTTAAACTATATTTTGTTTCATCCTAAGTTTCACTTAATATTGTCTTTTGTTGTAAAAGATTTTTAATTCTTGTAAACTTTTTGATTTTTGCTGGTGTATAAATTGGAAAAATCTCCCTTCTATTATGTCCCTTTTATTAAGTTTATTTTGTATGCAGATGAAATTTTGACGTCAGGCTTAAATTCGTTTTATTCTGTATCAGTTAAAAGAATATTTTTTACAATTGAAATGATTAATTTTAAAGAAAAACAAAAAAATGGGAATATATCGTTACATCCGCATTTAGCATCTACGCTTCTATCCACTTCGCGTGGTATATAGTTAGAGCAAAATAAATAAAATTAACCAATTTTATCTTTAATGCTGCAGGCCAAGATATTCACGATAAATTTACGACAATTTAGTTTGGGATATCCTCATTTCCTATAAGAGCAGAAAATTATTTCATTTTAATAGTTTGAAACGGAATAATTTGAAACGAACTAGATTATTTCGGCATTTCTACCACTGCATAATACTCTTATTGTCACGAATATTAAATAATACCTAGCGTGATCGTCCCATATATCTTCAGGAAAACCATCAAAAGAACACAGTGTAGTACAACTGGGCAAAGTTACGGATATGGGATAACGCCGAAAAACATCCTATATTTTTTTCCTATTTAATTTTTTTTTCTTTAACTTTAGTTAAAAAAAAAATATTTCCTTAAAACTTATAAAAAATAATTTATTTTATTGATTAATGCTATTTTGACAATTTTACTTAATAATGTTATTTTAACAATTTAAAATTAATTGTGCTAAATGAATGAATTTTTCTTCCTTTCATATTTTTTTTCTCTTCTTTAGCGATTGAAACCGAACAATACAGTCCTTGTGTTGTATTTATGCTTGTATTATTTAAAAGTTTTGATTATTCTTTTCCGGAAAAGGGAGGTGTAGTATGTTCGACAAGTCGTAGTTACTATACCTTCTCTATCTAACACGACCTTCACACTTTGTTAAAGCAATAATGCACATACACTCTAGAAAAGTGCTGACTAGTACATTCCTATCCCAATGATTATATTACCCTGTAGGAGACCGAACTAGTGTATCACCAGTATTAGTTCTCAACTGTAAACTTTCCTACACCATCTTAATGCTTAAATTAACATTGATTGTAAATTGAAAATTAATAGTACCATTTGTTCTAGATACATACTAGTACCCATGGACCGGATTGGGTGCTTTTGAACCAGTTTATTACTAGTTTTTAAATGCCTATTATGGCACACACAAAAATATGAATACTTAAATAGAATTTCTCATCAAAATATTTTATTTTTCATTATAAAAATAGAATGAAGCAAAGACTAAATTTCAAAGATCAAACTCCAAAAGTTATACTAAAACACAAATTTCTCTGTTACCCAATTATTCTATCAGTCTGCAAGTGGTACCCTTGAACTACTTCAAGTACTACAACTCATCAGCACTAGTATTTCGTAATGAAAGTTCTAACCCTGTTTTCACTAGTGTTTGTAGTTCTAGTAATAGTACTAGTAGTTTTTAGACAATTATCGCTTAATCTCCTGCAGGGTACAAACTCAACAAAGTATCGTATTTATGATACTTTGTTGTATTAGAACTAGAGTGTTTTTAAGTATTTAGAATGTAAGTATTATTTGTAAATTCAACTCAGTTACCAACGGCAAAACTGAACAGTCAAAATAAAGTTCAACATAATACCAAATAAAGTTGTTCTTTTACAACGAATAAGAAATGAATAGGTAATACAAAAAATGTACAATATTCTGCTTCCAGTATCTATTGCTCTTAACACGGAACATGTCCTAGGAAAGAACAGGATACATTAAAATAATCAATGTATCCTGCGAACGAATTTTAAAATACATTATTTCTTAAGCATGAAATAATGTATAGATTAATATTATTTATATTATTTATATACAATTTTTTCTATTTATTTTATTTATTATTAAAACTAAGAGAATACACTTTTTAAATTATTAAAAACCTAAGAAATATCAATATTAAAATTAAGAAATAATATTTCTATTTCCACATTATTTAAAAAATTTATATTTATATAATTTTTCTTGTTGCAATTTTGATCTTTATTAGAACGCGTTCAAGCATTAACTACTTTTTGAATAAATGTGTAACAACGAATCCTTTTTTTACAAAATATAGGGGAAAATACGAACAGTACATTCCTTCATTTGAAAATTTGGGAATATACATGATAACCAATGTGCAATTTTTGTGTCCGATAATTACCTTCTCTATTCTAATGGAATAAATTTTTTCTATGTAAAATATTACATATTTAGCTATATACGTAATAAATGCTTTTTTATAAAATAAATGCTTTTTTTTATAAATTAACTCGTTTAATTTATAAATGTGTGGAGTATTTTCTTGTGTGACGAGCTTTTACTACTATGAAACATGCCCGTATAATAGTTATAAAAATTTTCCATTTGCCATTGTTAAGTCAATTGTAAGAGGTGCGCAAATAGAAATGCCGCAAATATAAATAATATTTTGAAATTTAGAAAATTTGGAAAAAATTTTAAAAAAGGACCATTCTAAGTACATTAAATAAGTTTAAGTCAAAGAAAAATCATTACAATACAATACTACCTCTCTATCTTAATACAACAAAAAAAAATAAATTAAAAATTAGGTATTAATTCATTAAAAAGGTAAGGTTATAAAATGACAAATATTTGTGTTCTGTATGTAAATAAAATAAAATAAAATATAATAAAATAAAAAATATAACTCTATATGATTTAAACACAATAAATTATGTTCGATGTTTCTGCGGCATTACAAGATGTGGTTCCATCACAATAAAACTTTGGAGAATTATTGTTTGCCCTATACCAACGTTCCAGCCTAATGTTCACATTTTATATTTATTATTTTTTGTACCTAAATAAACAACACTAAAACTTCAACATTTCAAACGTTGTAAATAAAAAACACTTCAGATTTTTTGTTTAAATGACAACCAATCAGTATTAAATGCAAATTTAGTTAAAATAAATAGAATTTGAGAAATGGCTTTAAAATGTTGCAAAGTAAATACATATATCGCACTTGATCAACTAGAGGGTATTAATTCAAAATTTTTAAATTTTCACTTTTTGCAACAAATCAACCAACAACATCAGTATTTATCTACTGTAAAAATTTCAACGTATTCTGATTACTCTTTCATCTCGAAACACACATCTGTTAACATTTTTGTGATAATGTATTGAGTAATTTTATATCAACAAAAAGGTATTATTTGGAGTTAATTCCAAAGTCAAAACAGAAATACATCGTATATTTTCATAAAAAAGGTATTATTTGGATTTGAGTCTTTATTTAAGTTAAAAATAATGAAATATGTTATATTTCAATTTGGTTGTATTTTGAGTTCATACTATTTTGTTGATAAAATTTGTTTTACTTTACGATTTTAATTCGAAATGAAACCCTTTTTATGATGAAATTGTCACATTTTTTTAAATTGTGACTCTTTTTTGAAATAATTCAATCCTTCTTTGCTTATGATATCACGTTTATAATAAATTTACTTTAACATAAATACTTGCTAATAACGAAATCTAGTGCTCATTGCAATAACAACGAAAATATTTAAATATAAAAAATTATTGCATTTTATATCGTACGAACAAATAATAGTCAATTAAAATTTAATAGGACGTGTCCATCACTATCTCATATACAACACTATTTTGCGTCTTTGCGTTTGGAAGATATACATAGTGATAATAAAAGTTACAACTCTGCAGAACCATTCAGCTTTGATTCGAAAGCTTCACTGCTATAATTTAAAACATTTCTTACACTTATTGATTTAGTTTATCCTCTGTTTATTCGGAAATTATACCTCTGTCGGAAAATGAAAAAAAGGATCTTAAGGAACTTGTAAAAAAAATATTATAAAAATTTTATGGATAATTAATTTAAGCCCATATTAATTGTTAGCTTTTTCAACTTTGAACATATCATTTAATAAAGACTACTCGTAGTATATCTGAAATTAAGAAGATGTATTCAAGGTACTTATAAAAAAACAAGGTAAGATACAAATTTATTTTTTCGAGTTAATACCCTTTTGTTAAAAAATTAAAAAAAAAAAAAAAAAAAAATTTTAAACTTTATTAAAATTATAACTAAAACATCACAACTCAAAATAATACAAAAAAAATATATCGAAAAACTTCAGAAAAATGCTATTAACTCAAAAAAATAGTTTATTTTGCAATAATTGCAAAAATTTAAAAGAAAACCGGTGAAAATATATTTTTAAATGGAATTTGCTTACTATGGTATATTCGGATTTTCAAATTGTCATAAAATGTAATCACAAACAGTTTTTAGCCTCTACTGAAAATTTAAAAGTTTGAGTTAATAACCTCTTGTTGATCAAGTGCGATATGTATAAAGTAAAAATATCGTTCAATAAAAAAATGTAATGGCATATAAGGGTTAAACTAGTAATACCCTATGAAAAATTAAAAGGAAAGAGAGCAATTGGATATAGGTATGTATGTACGTATGTAAAAATTTGTGCTATTTTTATCATTATCTACATCGTTGTGTCAGCACCTTATAAGAGAAGAACAAATTTTACTATAAATTTCTCAAACTGTAGATTTTAAATGTCATAAAACTCTTTCAAAATCTATTTCAAATCGAATATAATTTATATTATATTACCTTTAAAACCACAAAGTATAAATCCAGTATTCATTAATTAAAAAAAAAAATATTTTGAATTCCATTAAATAAATCACGATTTTACCACTATTTTGCTTAGGATTTTTTATAAAAAAAAGTAAAAAAGCTTACGTTTAATCTTAAACATATGTAAGTGTGCTACGACAAAGCAGTCAACAGTTTTTATTTTATTCATAATTTTTAAAGTCTTAGACTCTGTAGAAGCAGAAAAAACTCTTTCAAAAGTTTTTTTTTATACATTTTAATATAGTCACGTTTTGGATTTAAGTTATTTTAATGAAATTTCTATATTCTATTTCTTGCTTACGAATAAATTATGAATCATTTTACTTTAATTTAAATCCGTGAAAAAGATTATCATCACTTAAACGTGTGACAGGCACACACACAGCGTGATGTGAGTGCGATGTTTGTTTTAACGATATTTCTATTGTAAGAGTTTGGGTCCTTAAGTGCCAGAATTCAAGTAGTGTTGTTGTAGATCTTGTTCGCACACTATTTTAAATAATATTTATGCAAATGACATTCGTTTAGTTGCATTGTTACTTTGCTCGTCTATCTGTCAGCTCGTTTGTTTGTTTGTTTCTGTCATTATGTTTTCAGTTCACTTCATTATTGAAGTCCATCACAGTAGTTGCTGTAGTATAAGAGTATATGTATGTATTATATGTTCAAACATACATATGTCGCCGTCATATTCATCTCAGCAACATCGTCAACGTTTTGTAATGAAAATATAAAAATCAAAATGGTAATCAAGCTATAAGGCAATAGTCATTATCGACATGTTTGGTAATCGTAGTTACAAAAAAAAAACAAAAGTTGTCATTATACAAATTTGCACACACACTCCCACGTAAAAATACATGCATGCAAGTACAGCATATGAATAAATGAACGCGAATGACTAACTGAACTTGATGAAACCAGGCCGTAAAAGAAACAATATTTACACATTTTTTAAGTTTAATTAATTGTATAAGTCACTTGAAGCAAACTCATTGAAAGTTTTTTTTTTTGTTAAATATCTTTAACACTGCCACTTGCATGTTTGCCGAAAGTTATCGATTACACTGTCCAACAAATTATTTATTTAATTATTTATTTTTATTTGGGCTCGAGGTCCACTTAAATAAAACTCTATTTTGTTTTAGTTATTAAATTTTATTTTTTAATTCGATTGAGTATAGTTGTCCGCTTTCAAAAAGGGTGCAATGCCATCCAACAATTTTAAAATTTTTCCAAAATTATGGGTTTCCGACGATTGGTTCTGGTAGACCAAAACCAAAACAAAATATACGTGTATCGGCGTTTTAAAAGATCACATTGGAAATTTATTTTAGAGTCGAGTATAGTTTCCTAGCTGTGACCTGTTCTTGCAGCATATCGGTATATACAATAAAACTATGTTTTCTTTACATCTGAGGTGTAGGGTATGTTCAGCACCTTTGTAGCAAATGTTATGGTAAATATTTTTGTAGAACATATTAACCCTCTAACTCGTCTGCCTAATGGCATTTTGTGGTTTTATTCTAACAAATCGTAAAAAACACCCCGAAAAAAGGTGTTGATCAAATAGCAGTTAAATATATGTATGTAGGAGGTACCTATCTGCCCCAAATGACTAGCAACTTTCTTTTTAGCAACACCTTTTTCGGCAGCTCAGCTGTTATCTTGAAATATTTTAACGTTAAACATCTTCAGTTTGGTTTATAATTTGACCTTGAATCGACTTACAAGCGAATAACGCTTTGCAGATTATTGAAGTTTATTATCAAAATTCATGCTCGGTTAAGAAGGTGCACCGTGCACTTCATCCATTATATTCGGGAAAACATGGCAACTGTATCCGCCAGTGTTGTTAATGGCCGTGAATTATTGATTTGATGCCGTTCGCAACAATTGAGCCTCTGTTACTCTTTTAAAATACAGCTGGAGCATTGGTCATTTTTGTTGAATGGGCGCTGGCAAAGTTGGATGAAGATTCTACTTATTATCGGAAATTTGTGTTCAGCGACGAAGCGCATTTCTGGTTGAACAGAATTAAGTAATGTGGAGTTAAAAATGCATTTTAATTTTTTGTTGAGTTTCCATGTAATAGTGCAATATTTTGACATTTTAAATAGGTTTTTTATAATTTCTTATTTTCTTCAATCGTATTTTACAACCAATACTTATTTATTATTCCTAAACTTAATTTTGGTCAGAAAGTTACAACATTTGGCCCCTGACATTTATGTAGTCTCAATATTCATTAATTGTGAGGATTAAACTTAAAAATAACACTGAAATTCCCAACAATATCAATACCATTTGGATATATTATATACAGAACTATTGATTTAAAGTGCACATATATTTTATTTAAATGTATTAATAAAAATTTATACTAAAATTAGAAACAAATTATAATCTTTAAACTAGTATTAACTAAACAATATTAGTAAAAATTTCTTCCAAATAGCTTTGATTTTCATTTTGCAGTAGTTGTTTAGCTTCTTCATCTAACTCTAATGAGGTTGATTTCCATTTTTGTCGAATACTGGACACATATGTGTCTGATGTGCACAACAAAATATTAATAAGATCTTCATTAGTACAATCTCTGGAAATTTTTCTTGTATTGTTCTCGCGAAAGAATCTGTAGTCTATCTCCAATTGGAAGCATATTGTGCTGAATTATTTGTTCCCCATGGAACAAAATTTTGTGAAATGTGGTTGGCATATGTCTCCAAGAATATTTTTGGTTATAAAGTCTTGCTGTCTCATTAGCATACTGACCAAATTTTTTTGCATCTATCTTTTTGCTACATCCTATAACTTATAATATGATTTGGAATCGTCGTATTAAATCATAATCTACTCTAGTTATAGAAGCTGCAGTTTCTGGATCGGAAAAAAAATCTCCTTGCTGTGTTTCCATCATTAGAATTTCCTTCTCCTTGCTTTGGCTGGTCAATTATAAGGCCTATCTCACGATATTTTTCTTGAATATCTTTTTTTTGCTTTCTTTTTTCCAATTTTTCTTTGTTGTTTCTCACTGTTTCGCCTAACGGGCCAAATTCCAAGTCGTATCCCAATTTAATAATATGCTCCATAAAACGAATTCTAGCATGAAGAGGTGACATTCCAAATTCATATGCTTCATTAAAACTATCGTCTTGTGTTGGTGGTTGGCTTAATTGATTTGATGTTTTTTGGCATATGGTGCAGCTTGACGAAGACTTTGTTTCGGTTAAAGTTTGTGCAACTTTTCCATCGATCATTGTTAGTGACATTTTAAAGATAACTACGATGCATTGGTCATTAAATTTAAATATCACTGGTTGAAGTTCTTTAATTTCATCTCTTATTTTGCCAACTTCTTCAGTTATGACATCTTTAGTTTCTTTTTTGTAAGCAAACTTTATTGGTCTACAAAATTTTGTTGACGAGGGAATTTCATTTTTCCATACATCTATCTCTGCAGCTCTACTAGTTGATGGCTCTGAACCAATATAATATTTGTTAAACCTAATGGAACGAAAGAAATCATTAATAAATTGGCATCTGATGAACTTTCCGCATTACATTGTTTGTATTGTTAGTATTGTTTCTGGCCAGAGGACGCATCACATCCCCATTTAGAAATTAAAGTCATGCTGCAATTTTTAAACTTCTTTAAATAGTCAGCATCAAATGTCTTTAATAATCGTTCTGCAGTGTGTTCAAGAAGATCCTGCAATTTTATTTCTGCTGAACTTGAAGTTACACTAATAGCAGTTGGTGAAGGTAAGTAATCTTTTTTGGCAGAAACTATATCTCGATATGATGGAAAAATTTCACAATTTTTTTCATTGGTTCGCTTCCGCAATTCTGTATATTGGTTTTTAGTCATTTTCAAATCCAAAAATAGTGCAAATGCTTCTTCTGAAGTAAATTTATTTTCTTCAGTTGGTGTCGGCATACTTTCTAAAATCCTTTTTGTGCGTCTGGGGCTTGCTTCCACTATTTTTTCAATGATAGCAATTTTACTCTTTTTAGTTTTCGATGGTTGATTTTGATGCAGAAATGAATCCTTTATGATGCTACAAGAAACTTCTTCATTGATATGTTTAAGCTTGCGTCTTCGTGATCTCTCACTACAATTATCAATTGGCTTTGCTGGTCGACCACCTTTTCCAGTTTCCGTGGTAGTTACTGATGGCTTTTTAAAAATAAGTTTATTTCTTAGCCATTCTTGGTTGCGTGAGTAAAACAATTTCTTGTTTCTGGAACATTGATTGTACCGTTTTCTTAAAGTATTTAAAAAGTTTTTTATTTTTAAGTTATGAATTTTAATTTCTTTTTTGTCGCATATTTTGAAGAATGGATTATTCATTGTATGTAAAATAATGTCGTTTTCATCTTTCCGTTCAAAATATATATCAGATAGAACACTATAACTGAATTTAGCCATTGTTTAAACAATAATGAAGAAAAAAATGAATGCATGGATTAATATACTATTGCTCGAAGTTTCAACATGATCTTTTTCCCTCTTTGAAACATAATATAACAGGTACTTGGTTTTACCAGTTATTTCCATTGGTTTTAAATTTATTTGCAATTTTCAGGTATTTAAGTTATGTAATATTAGATGGCAATAAAATCATTTTTTACCTTTTCCAAATGAATTGCCAGATACCACATAATTTGAGAGTTCTATTGTCATTTTTTTCAAAATTTTGATACACCCTTCTAGTTCCAAATATGGGCCAACTTCTCCTAATTTCAACAGAATTATTTTTTGGGTCAATAAGAACTCTTGTACAAATTTTTATCAAAATATATGCATAATACAAATAACTTCTTCACATACAAATAACTTCTCAAAAAATATGACGTGCATTTGTTCCGAATATCTTACCTTGGGTCAGAAAAATTGCTGTAGCTCAAAAAGTGCAGTCCCGATACATGGACATGTATTTATAGGAATGTAGGGGAGAGTTAGGACTACAAAATAGTAAATTTGTGTTTTGACTCAGCTTGACTCACAGGAGTTGTGCTCTAGGAAGTAGGAAATTTCCGAGAAATTTGACCTTTTTTAAAAAAAATATTTAAATTGTTCTGAAAACAGTAGAGCTTCAATTTTTTTTTTACCAGTAATAGGATATAAGTTAAGTTACAACAAGACGATGCCACAGGCTACACAGCACGCGAAACTATGGACCAATTAAAAGACAAGTCCGTTGAACAGTTCATTTAACGTTTAGGGCCGAATAATTGGCCGCCTAGATCGTGCGATTTAACGGCTTTAGACTAATTTTTTGGGGGATTTGTTAAGGATCATGTCTATTGGGATAAGTCCGCCACGATATAGGTAGTGAAGGCCAATATTGCTGTTTTATACTGAACTATTAAATAGGTATAATTGAACACGATGTGTTATTTTGTAATTCATTCTTTGATATCTTACACAAGATTTTCTGACTGAAGTATTTCAAATTATCTAGGGCACCAATATAGCAAATAGCCTAAATTAAAAAAAAAATCATTTTTGGAATGGGAGTAATGCCTAACGCTATTGTACTAATTTAGCATCACTTCATATTCATTTTAAAGAATTAACTAAATCTAAACATTGCGAGAAATTGTTAACAAGTATTCAAAAATATAAATTACACAACATTTTTGTTTAATGACGTTAATTCTTTATTGCTTATTTCCTTGACGTTTACAACATTTGGACCCAAGTTTTAATAGTTAGCATAAAGCTTTGAGTTATATCAAGGTATATTTACCTTACTAGGTAGTATCGTCTGCCCAGCTGATTTAGTAGTTCGACTTGTCAAAAGTTGTTTATGTTTCGAAATTTTATAGTAAGAGAAAGCAATAAAACACATTCTTCTGTTTTTTGACATTTCGAACCACAAGGCAACACCAAAATTCTATGTTGTTATTGTTTTGTTGTATTTGTTGTAGAGACGTCACTACCTAGTAAGATAAATCTACCTTGTGTTATATTTTTCATAATAAAATAAAATTAACTTCCAGGAATATTTCTAGTTTTCTGCCATACAATTAAAACTTTCAAAGATCTGTGTTTAATACTTGCCATCAAAAAATTGAGAATATATTTTTCCCTAGTGTATAAATACAATAGATTATTTGTTCACTTGTTTATAATCCATGCTCAGCAAAGAATCCACATTTATTTTCGACTCTTAAATTAAATTTATTTGGGATTTTTTGTAGTTGAGATCAGTTCTATTTCAGTATTTTAATGCTTTTCAAATTAGTTTAATATTCTGTTTTAAATGTAAATTTTATGTTAAACACTGATGACAATTTCATGTAACAAAATTAGCTTTATGTATGTTTTATGTTTTATTATTTATCTATAGGAAGTGCATAACGAGTGATTCTTTGTCGCTGAATAATGGCAGTTAGTTTTCTTCCACCCAAAAAAGTGGAATCAAAATAAATATAGAAAAATAATAAAAGGCAAACTAAAATATTTTATGAGTAATTTGGTAAAATTTTATATTATTTTCTTTAATTTATAATTCACACTTAAGGTTATAATAAAGCCATGATTGTTTTTAAAATATTGTTTAAATAAAAATAAAATCGTAAATATAAAGTGGTTTGTTTGTTAAAAACCATATAAACTACTTATGTAGGTATTAACCATTCAATACAATTTATAGATTTTCACTAATTAAATTTTATAAGCCATAAAAAAGCGAGTCTTTTTGGATTATCGTTCGAAATAGGTTATGTTATTGATTATTATGTACATATTTAATATTCATTTGAAAATGAACACAAACCAAGTATTTAAATACTATTAATATTAAAGTTTTCCAACTCGTGGTAACATAATTTAAAATTTGTATTAAATATTTTTATAGTTTTAAAAAGTTAAAGAACTAAAATGTTTCAAAAAAATAAATATGCATATAATAAAACAGCACAATTTCTGTACATGAAATATTTTAGGAAATTTTATTTGATGTGCAGTTAGTAATCGGAATGGAAAACTAAACAGCAATTTTTATAATTTTTGTGTTCTCATCACGTAAACACTACTAGAAGAATTTTTTTTAATTTTGTGATTTTTTTGATAATTTTATTTTTATTCCCCAAAAATATCTTATTTGCATAAGAATTTTAAGGAAAAAGTAATGAAAGTACGAAGTTTTACCGATTCCTTGCTGCTGCAAACTTTATTTTTTTCAACGGTAATTGTTAACACAATTTACAGAACTCTACAATAGTTTTCGATTTTTTTTTTCTGGAATAGAGCCTCTGTATAAAGAAATTATATAAACCATAACTGAAGCACTATCAAAGTAAAATTATTAGATTATTAAGATTATATACTCTCGAAGAAAAGTCCAACAAAATATTGTCAGGACGCCTACGAAGCGCAATGTAACCAAATGGACAAAAATCAAAAAAATAAATGTAACGCGGTTCAAATAATGTGTTTGTATCTTTACAGTCTAAATAAGAAATATACAAGATATTTTTTATTTTATCCTACTAACTTTAACAGAGCAAAGTGACGCCAACCGACAAATTAATGTTTCCATACAAAAATTCGTATTTTCAAGTGAATTCTTATTGGACAGGCTGTTGTTCTAATAATTTAATAATCTTCATCAGAGAGTATGCAGGCGTACTCTTAAACCACCTGCAGCAATTTTTTAAATGTCATATTTTCTACCATTGAAACACTTTTTGTTTGATTGCAGTTTTTGTCTATGCAACTGTTTGTAACATATCTCAACATTTTTAAAAGCAACCTTGCACAATTTTGGTGTATTTTTAAAGAACGGAATATTATAAGAAACCAAAATTAAATTTTAGTTTGTTTTGTTTCCTATTTTCGATATTCCGTTGACTTAAAACACGTGCCTTTCTCAAAAAGGATTTTACGTCGTTTTAAAAATTTTAAAAGTGAATAAACAAAATGCCGGAGAAACCAGGCCTGTACTTTTGCAAAAAGTTAAAACAATAAAATAAGAAAAAATGCTGCACATATGTAGTAATGGGTCATTTCAAGTAAAATCAACAAAAAAAAATATTTTTCAATTTACCATTTCAGATTTTATTGAGGCTTTTTTATCTTTATTCCTTGACTCCTTGACTCCCTGACTCCAAATATATCGGGTGGTTAAATTTTAAGAGCCGATGTTGTTCGGTCTTTGGGGTTACTTGAAAGAAAAGGTGTAAGTCGATAAGCTAGCAACAATTAAAGAGCTAAAGAATGAGATAATTCGGCACATAAACGGAATAGAACATCAATTATGCCTCAGCATCATTGAAAATTTGGTATTATTTTAGTATTAATAGAACTCTAGTTTAGTTTACTACCTTCCTAAATCCTTATTTATCTAAATCATAACTGAAGAAAAAACAACAACAATCTTTATGGTAGTGCTACATACATATTTTCCTGTTTACCCAACCTCTTATCTCATAAGTTTTTATTTTTTATATTTTTTTTTTTACTTAAACATGCAAATGAGCTGTGTTTTTGTTAAAAAAAAACATAATCCCAACTCGAGATGCTTTTAGAACAGCGAAAATAAAATAAATACAAATAAACGAAAAATAATATTAAAGAAGATGCTCGTAAAAAAATATGAAATTCTGTTTTGTAGTCGTATGAATAAGATTGCCACAACTTCGTGCTGTTGCCACAACTTCATTGCCGCATGATGCTTATAAATAGAGTAGTGCTTCTTCTAACTGTGGTTAGTGTGAGTATGTGACAATATTTTAACAACAAATAATCATTGTTATCATCTTCATCAGAGAGTGTGCAGGCGTACTCTTAATCCACCTGCAGCAATTTTTTAAATGTCATATTTTCTACCATTGAAACACTTTTTGTTTGATTGCAGTTTTTGTCTGTGCAACTGTTTGTAACATATCTCAACATTATACTGTTCGAATCTTTTTAGTTTTTTTAAGAATGTCAAAGTCCAAAATTTCCATTTAATCATACAAAGTCTGACACTACCTATAATTCGTTCCTGAAAATAATGCAAAAAGTCTCGAAATGAAATATTTGCAGCCAGTCTGTTTTACAGAGGTTGAGCCACAGATAGTCATTAACATTACTTGTTAGAAAGTTCATGGTTAGGTCTAGTCATACTGTGTAAAATAAAATGATGATAAGTATATTTTCATCTGAGTTATTTCAAGTGAGTTGATCGTTCAAGAAACGATTAAATTTAATTATCCAAATTTAAAAAAATGTGTTCGGTTTTGAAACAGTATCCTTGACAAATTAGTATACTGATAGGCAAAATTTGGGTTTTGTCGTAGGCTGAGGTAGCTTAGTCTCGTCCAGGGTCTACTTACGGATCCACAAACCTTAAGTAATATAAAAGATTATTTTTCCCTTCTTGGGCTGAATTAATCTGTTTCCCTTTATTTACTATAATAATTAATTACAATACGGGTTCAGGTGTGTTGCATGGATACGCAGGTTCCATCCAACAGGTTCGGGAGATAACTAGTTCGCAGATTCGGATGATAACTAGTTCGCAGGTTCGGATGATAACTAGTTCGCAGGTTCGGATGGTACTAGTTCGGGTTACTGGTACGTTACGCAGTTCGGGATACAACTAATTAGCAGGTTCGGGTGATACTAGTTTTGATTACTGGTTCGATACGTAGATTCGGGATACAACTAGTTCGCAGGTTCGGGTGATACTAGTTCGGGTTATTTTATCTAGGTTCGTAAATACGTACAATGGTTCTTATTGTTAAATTTCTACAATAATACATAGTTTGCTTACAATAGAGAACAGTCAGCCGAAGCCACTGTGGGAACAGTCAGTCCGAACATCGCTGTGTACAAAATGTATCACACCTGACCGAAGTCATATGTATCTGAAAAAAATTAACTGGCTTATCTGGATAAACCAGCCGGCTCTTCTTCTATTATACGAGTGTAGCGAATAATATCCGAGTCTTTTAGATGTTCCAAGTGCCGGTTGACTGCCAACCTTTAGCACTTATACTTATTTTAAAATAAACTAAATGTGAATTATTAATTTGTATAGACTTTAAAATTTATGTTGTTATTACACTGCAGTTAAGGGTGCTTTTACTATAAGAATAGTATAATATAAAAAGAAAATATATGAATATAAAATACTAATAATAATAATAATAATAATAATAATAATAATAATAACAATAATATATAATTAATAAATTAATTATTGAGGCTTAAGTTCTTAATTATAAAGAGATAAAGAAAAATTAGATACCAGCAAAGCAGAATGCATTTTCTAGACAGCTACGTCCGTCATCAGTACTCTTTGTATCGATCTACCCGGTAGTTTCAATTGTAATAATATATAATAATATATGTACGTGGGGATAGTTAGTATTATTGCCATGTAACAAAGTACCTTAAAATCGTATCTCTCTAATGACGCACAGTGCTTAAAGAACATTTTATTTTAGAAATACAAACTCTGAAATTATCTGAAAATATCAACCAGGAACAAAAACCAAAAGTGTATTGGAAAGTATTTGGAAAATAATATTTGACACAAATATACAAATGAATTGTAAGGTTTACTGTCTGACAATTCAATAGGTTTGAAAAAATATTTTTTGCAAACAACATGATTTATTTTAAAATGGACATTTAATTTTTAGACATTAGCAGAATGTAATTTCATTTCCGTATATTTTGTATCTACCTACTATCTATCTATCTATCTATCTATCTATCTATCTATCTATCTATCTATCTATCTATCTATCTATCTATCTATCTATCTACCTATCTACCTATCTATCTATCTATCTGTCTATCTATCTATCTATCTATCTATCTATCTATCTATCTATCTATCTATCTATCTATCTATCTATCTATCTATCTATCTATCTATCTATCATCTATATATCTACCTATCTATCTTTTCTTAATATGTACCAATAAATCAAAAAATTTCGTGACAGTGATTTTAAGAGAAATCAAGTGAAACATTGGAATTTACTTAAAATTGAGTGGAATCAAATAACGCACAGAGGGTCCAAAATCAATTTTTCTCGGATTAATTAATATCTCCACAACTGCAATACTGAGGCTCCCAAAATTTTATGTGGGTAGCTTTTGGAACAAACTACATGTTTGAGCCAAATCTTGGGGGTATACCAGGGGGGAAGCATACCAAAAATTTAATAATATTTCTATATTTACAGAACTACAATAGCAAGGCACCTTAAATTGAATGATGGTAAGTTTTATACAAACTGCATGTATGAACAATACAAAAAAAATACATAATTTTCCTATACCTACCGAACTAAAAGAGCGGAGTACCCTTAATAGAATAAGGGTTACTCTTAGAGAGTAGAGATGGGTACCCCTATACGAAAAAAAAAAATTATGATTCTAAAATTTTGATAATACAACAAATAATATTGATTGTAATTCTTAATAAAAACCACAAAAATTTCAAATAACATTTGTGCTTACATGCAGTAATAAGTTCATGACCCAACAATAAAAAGGATTTATGAATGTTAATAAATAACAAACTGCCAAACTAATAAGTAATGGTACATTAACCAGTGATGGGAGGGTGACGCTTATCATTATAATAAAAATATCCTCACCTAGGAGTGATTCAGGTTTGACTCATGCTTCACTTACGGTTAACAAATTACGACATTTGCACTTCATACACAAGACAATGACAACAACAATAAATGTGTTAGCAGAAAGAACTATTTGTTGGCAAACTGCATACACAGTGAGGCTCTAACTAGTTCGCACATAACTTGGGAGTCGCACCGATGCGTAGGCAAATTTTTTAAAACTAAATTAAAATCTTTGCTCAACTCAGTCCAACTAATAACTTTATGTCCACCTAAACAGAGTAAATTCATTTATTTTTTTTTTTCCTTTTCTTTCTAAAATCCTAAGTTTATATATAAGAAATAAATATGATCTTCATGTTTCTTCACGCGATATACCAATTATACAGGTAAAACAAAATCTCCCATGAAATTAAGATGAATTTTCCTTAGAAACTGTCTGCAATTATTTGAATTTATTTTTTCTACCTTAAGTAGGGTATATTTTCACTTTGTTCAATTTTAATTTTTATAAATTCTTTTTACCATCCACTCGTTCAAGTATCATTTTTACGTTTTTGTTTTCGCTTCCCAAGGTGTGTTGTTACTTGACGTCTGCTTAAAGATCTTTTATTAAAAATCGTGTTGCATGCAAATTAGATCACACGCATTAAAGTGTTTGCATACAATACTCATGCTAACACAAACAACACCAGCAAGGGTAACCACCACAAATTTTAAATATTTAAAATTAATTTTTTAACTGCTTCAAATATTTTTAAACGTATTAAATATTTATCTAACTTTTTGAAAACCTTTTTATATGAAAATTTTGACTTAAAGTACACTTCAAGTTGACTTTTTTTTTGGATAAGGGCATTAATCTTTAAAAATGCCAGCTAAACCTATATACCAGAGCAGTTTCTTTGGTTATATTAATGCAATTTGGTTTGACTTATTAAGGTGTTGAAATAAGCTATGTTTATTTTATACGGCACACCCTCATTGACTCTCAAGCAGTCATTTTTCTTGTCTTTTTTTAAATCATCAATTTTAATTTATGACTGCTTCTTGTCATTGCATCTTTGCAAATTGGATGCTTGGAATAGTTTCTAGCTTTGATTTAACTTTTATTACCGTCAATAATTTTTATAAAAGATGAAAGCTTAAATAATTTGACAGGAGCAACTTCGTGTATTTTTAATGCACCAAATTAAATTTAGCAATTGTTTAATAAATATTATTCCCAATTTTTAAAATATGTGAAAGATTTAACGAAACTTATTTATTGTTACAACAATTTAATTTGTTAAAAAAAGTTTTTTGAATTGATGATTGATTGATTGATTCCCATTAAAAAAACTAAATCGCTGTATGCAGGCTTGTAACGGAATGCCGAATTGTTATCGCTTACAAACCTGCTTACTGTTTGGGCGATGTTCTTCTTAGTAGCATTTTAGATATAATCATGCCGAATTATCTTCGTAACTCATCGTAAATTTATTTTTTTTATCTCTTTCTTTGCATATTTTTTTGGAAACTTAACAATTTATATGATACAAAATAGCATTTATTTAGGCAACAGAGAAAAAAAGAATGTACTGATATCATGTGCTATATAATTCTTGTAGCATAAAGCTATCGCTAAAACTCTAAACATGCTTATAAAAATTATGTCTATTTTGACATTTTTAGTTTTAAATGCTCATTTTAAGGATTTTTAAAGACATTTTCAAAATGTTCTTTTTAAAAATCCTGTTATAAATTTTTTAAATTTTTAAAATTTTAATTGAATTAATTTTAATTTTAAAAAAAATTATATAAGGAAATAATTTGAAAAAATATTTTATAGATTTCGCAATCTAGCCGGACATTACTTTTTTTAAATATATATTCTCAAAAGTTATTGAGTATTTCTAGATCAACCAAACTTGGCAGAAAAATATGTTATGGCCTTAGGCTATTAAGGCCTAATAAAAAGAAAAAATCGGACCAAGGAGAAAAAAATCCTCTTAAATTTTCTCACACTTTTGTTTAGCAAATGCAACTTTTAAAGTCGACGCACGACTACCTAATGGGCCAATAAATAAATGAAAATTTTATGTGTCCAAAACGGCCGAATTTAAAATAAACAAAAATACTTAACAACAAGAAACACTTTTATTTAATAAAATAGATGTATATTTATTTAGAAAAAAGAGGATAATAAAATAAAATAAGAAAATTTGAGGTGTTTTCCGTCTGTGCGTGCGATTGTTACGATGGTTGCGAACTAACTAATCATCCACTTCAAATCAGCCGCTTATGCATGCTCGGTAAGGCAATTAGTACTGTGACATATGATATATTATTAACTGTATAAATAGTATATTATTACCAGTTATTAGTAAAACTAATATAAGTCAAGTTTTAAATATTGTAAAATATTAGCCATTAAAAAAATTCCAATTACTTTCCCATTAGCCTACGTATTATAATTAATATCGCAATAAGTCTAGCAATCTTTTCACCCAAACACTTTTTATGGCTGCTCTTTAACTGCTAAGATGTTTTAATGACTGTCCAGTTGACAATCTCATTATTGGTTTTATTGGATCTCAAAAATTCCACATGTCACTTTTTTATTATTATACTTTGGTTTTATCGTCAGCATTCATTCAAGTGTGTGGTTCATGTATTTTTTAAATCTTTTAATCTCCTTTTTATTTGATGGACAAAAAATAACACGTATTTAATACCTAAAGCTTAGGTTTTATTTAGTGTTTTAAGTAATTATATACATATGTATATCTATTTTTTAAATTTTTTCGTATTATAAAGAAGAGTCATAAAATAACCATTATAATACATGCTTATGACCCAACTGATCTGATCTGACAAAGAAAATGTGAAAAAACTTTTGACAAAAATTAATTCGTATTGTTGCTTTTTAATTCCATTAAATTTATTTATTTGATTATATTGTTTTACAAGTGGGATTAACTATCTGATGGACAAACTTTAATATTTACCGTTTGTAGCTTTTGGCTTCTGTTTTATTCGAACTTATGTATGTAATTTCCCATAATTTATTTGTGCATTTTTCTATTTTGTTCCTTTTTTAAAATTATTTGTAAAGTATTGTTACATTTTTTTATATTATTATCTACATAAATACGAGTGCAGTGTTAGAACTACACTAACTGACATATAGGCAGCGTCACTTTAGGTAATAAATGTCAGTTATAAAGTGTTGCAATAAATCCCATCCCTTCTGACCTGATTTCAACCAATATATCAGACGAGTTAGGTTTTACCCTAAGGAGTCTCCCTTTCGTTTTACATGGTAATAAAATTTAGAAGAGTCTGTCACACATTAAACGAAAGCATATAACAGGTCGAATAATTTAAATGACTCGTTTGTTAAGCCCATTTCACAATATAATACCGAGTATTAAGATTTTCATTGGATTTTGTAAGATAAAAATCAAATGAGAATTGTATGATTGTCAAAAAATCAAACGTAATATTACATTTTGTTTTCACACTATCACATTTCAAATAAAATGAAAAATATCAGCAAAGGAACAAGCCGAGACGAGACATTGAACGTCGTCGGCTAAGCAATTTTATGTAATCCTAAGTTTGTTTGGCCGTTCAAGTTTTCGGTTAATAAAAAAATAATAAAAAACTAAACAAAAACAAATAATACGTACATGGCAGAAACAAAGTACATGCATACGTAGGCGATAAGACTGATGGCAGGTACAGGACAACAAAAAAATATTATCGGTGGCGGCAAACTATCGGCTGCGACTCACCTTTAGCTTTGTTCTTTATTTAAAAAAAAAAAAACATAACCCTGATAAAATGAAAAATATTATCGTTTAAAAATTTTCTAAAAATCGTTTGGTATTATGGGATGTCAAATTCTTTCCGCATTATTTCACATTTTGATAACATACTGCTTTCACACTATCACACTTTCTCATTGGATTTAAGTATTTGACAAGTCTTAATACTCAGTATAATAGTGTGAAAATGGCATTAGAAGAAGTGGAACAATTGAACTTGACTAAAAGTGGACTAGTAGATATTTCTGAAATTTATATAAGTCGTTTAGTAAATAAATTTGCCCTTATCCAAAAAAAATAAACTCTACTTCAAGTCTACTTTATTTAAAATTTTATATGAAAATTTTATCTTAAAGTACACTTAAAATAGGCTTTATTTCTTTTGCATAAGGGCAATTGTCTTTAATTAAAAAAACAACACACACACACAAAATAAAATATTTTTAATTTTTCTGTTGTGCACTTTTATAGTTGTATATTGAGTATACATATACATATATACAAATATGCTAATATTTACATTGTACAATTTACCCTACCTTATACATAAGCCGATCGTGCATTGTGAGAGTATCATGGATTTCGATTAATAGACTTCCGTAGTAAATTCGTGGGTTTGATCAGTGCACAGTGGGGCAGAATCAAAATATTTTGGAAATATCTCATGTATTTGTAAAGGGCTAGGCCGATTGACCATAAGCATAGCAGAGGAACACCTCAGATTAAGCTTTGATGGCGGGCACCATCCACTTTCTACGTGTGGCTCTATGTAGTCTCAAAATTGGGTACCTTTTAGAGTTTGGCTTTTTTTCAATTTTTGTTTGATATTCAAACAGTAAAATATCCGAACAACGTAAATTCATCAATACGAGCAGTCCTTCACTCGCAAAGAATCAGACAGTAATTAAAAATTTAAAAATCCAAGGTTCGAAAACTCGAAGAATATAAATTTTTTACCGAATACGGCTTATGGACCACATATTATAATATAAGGGAATTTAAATGATTTAAAACGCGACTAAAATTTAAAAAAAAAACAGGACAAAATTAAATAAAAAAAATCTATTTATCGATCTCGCCATGACAAATTTAAATATTTTTTTTTTTTCACGAAGACAATCTTATCTTTTACAATGACGTTCCCTCTGTTGTAGATACTCTTAATTTTTAATGCAAGACAGATTTTTGGCGTTTGTTTATTGATTCCTCCATAGTAAATTTACTAGCTGTTCTTTTACACAATGGAAAAAATCTTAGGAGAAAATCCATTTACTTCCAGAAAAAAAGAAATCACTATGAAAATATATCAGTGAAAAAATTGTGGAGACCTAGAAAAGTACTCGCAATTTTACTGGATTTACAACTTGGCCACACGAAATATTGTTGCTTCATCTTTATTACTTAAAAAAGATTGGCTAGAATATAAACAGAAAAAATTTCAAAATCATTTTAATTACTAAAATGGTTAAGTCAAGCATAAAAATGTTCAATTTTGCACCTCTCACCAAAATGATTTTATTAATTATCAAAATTGTAAAAGTTTAAAAAAATAATTTTTTTTCTAATTAATGTTTCTCTACTTTTTAATTAAAAGTATAATAAAAAAATCTTTTGGATTTGATCAATGTGATTGATTGAATGAATCAACAAATTAATTCAATGAAAATAAACATTTAAATCAATTCAATTACTTAAGTTAATTAATAATGAAATTATAGACAATAAAGATAATAATTGTATTAAGCAAAACAGTTTGATTTGAATAACCTAAAATCTGAATTAAATTAGTAATATAGTATAATTAATTTAAATATAATTTTATAGAATATTAATTTTTAACAAATTTTAATTTTTAAAAAAATTATATGACTAAACAATAAGATGAATTTAGCTCAGTTTTGAAAATCCTTCTTTAACCAATCTTACAATATTTGCATTTGAAATACACATTAGAAGATAATAAAAATCAAAAATTAACTAAGAATGTAGAGAAAAACATATATAAGAAATAATAGAAGAACTAACAAAAACGTTTGTTACAAATACAAAATAAAAATAAAAAGTTTATCACAGCCGTTTTCGTTTAAAGATCATTTTGATTTCAAATTAAATTACAATCACATACTTGATTGTTTACAATCAATTTAAAATCTGCATAAATTTTACCGGAAACCAAATAAAAATGATAACAATTTATTTATAATTTATAATTGTAATAATTTTAATAATTTATTTTAATTTTTTTATTTGTTCAGTATTATAAGTAATATAACATAAATTAAAAAAAAAATTCTCTGCCAGAAAGGCAATATTTATTTGCTATTACTTTACTAAATTTTTTAGTGGAGATCAAAAGATATCCCGGTTGGAGTTCGAATTTTAAGTACTTCGTTTACGTTATTTATGATCTGAAAAAAACGGAGCAAAATTTGTGTAAATTGTGGTTAAAAATATATTTCTCTCAAAAATATAGTTGTGTATAAGAAGATTATTATATCTAAAGCAATAAGGAATAACTGCTTAAGTCGACTTAAGCAACTTTTAAATAACTGGCACCTTTTTAATCTCCGTACTCGTGTACAAGGTTCCAATTATTTTGTAGGAAGTTATATTAAGGAACTAAAAGCTATTTTTCCAAATCATAAAAACTTCTTTCACAACTTATAAATTGCAATGCTTGCGTACTTTTGGTAAATTAAGATGTTTTTCAAAACATACGTTTAACTCCCATATGTAAAGTTTAAAGATAAGCTAAGATAAGATAAGCTAAGACAAGCTTAAAAATCAGACTTAAGACCTTTTTCCTTATTGCCAGAGATATTATAAATGAATACTATTATATTTTTTTAATCGGTAATATTACCTTTTAGTTTAGAATATAAAGCTTAAGTTCAATTGTTACAAGAAGTCTCCAATATAATATGTTTGTATGTACCCTATAAGCAATCTGGTAGTCGACTACGAAAGTTAACTTTTAAGGCCTAATTATAAGCGAAATGCAGTATAATGTAGAAGCTCCACAAAATCCAAAATAAAATTAACTTTGACAATTTTGTTTTGCATATTTTCCATTTATTTTTTTGCGTTATAAAATGAAAATGTATGTTTCAAATTATTTTCATATTTTTACAAAGTATCTTCATTACTTACTGATATCTATTGATTTATAACCAACTACGAATTGCTAACTTCAGAGTAAACAGTAAGACAACTTCACTTCACCCTAGCACCAGTTATTTCTAATAAAATTAATTAAAGTATCAATTATTACTAGTTGAAAAGTAGTTAGCTTAAAGTGCATTAAAATTCAGTTGAGTTACCAATAGGGTATGTATGTATGTATGTATGTATGTATGTATGTATGTATGTATGTATGTATGTATGTATGTATGTATGTATGTATGTATGTATGAAATAAATTAAAACTATTTAAAACTTACCTTTTTAATTTGCCATAATCTGCACAACTTCAAGTCTACTAATTAATTTGCTTTGTACTTGCATAGGTATTATTTTATTTCCGAACCTCATTTTTACGCACACACATCCTTATTTGCACAACAATTTTCATAAATTTTTTATTTTTTCAATATTATGTCAATGTCAACTCATTTTAGAAGTATGAAAAATATTAATTAACAAATTAATTGAATAAATTACCAATATAATTACTATTGAAATAAAAATCAAGTAAAATATTAATTAAGAATTTTCGGTTTTTTTTTTTTTTTGTTTTTGTTCAATTAAATTATTAATTTAGTCAATTAGTAGCTGTATTGAATTTCAGTATGATATCAAATATCAGTATGATATCAAACACCTTAAAAATAAACTGTTAATAATTTTTTCTGTGTAAACCACTAATTCCTCAATCAAAAAAAGATTTAATTTTTAGCCTTTGGTCTAAACGAAAATTGTTCTTTTGCTACCTCACATATAAAATTTACACTTTTTAAAAATTTTGTGAAATATGAACAACGACAAAAATGCTGCTGTTTTTACTTTTTTTAAACAAAAATTCCCTTTAGAAGTACCTTACAGCTTTATTTTTATTATTGTCTTAAAATAGCTATTGCAACATTTGAGTCGTAAAATCAAAATAGAAGACCATATTTGGTTAAAAACAAAGGGTAGATTTATCAGCAAAGTGACTTTGCTGATAGTTGATCTGATATGATAGTGCTTAGATCAATGCCATATAGTTGAAAACACTTATTTACTACATTGAGCCCTCTTGAATTATCCATACATATAATACAACTGAAAGAGGACCATTTCTGTTCATGAAATATTTTTGGAAAATTTTATTGAACGAAATAATACCATTAATAAAAACCACATATTGTTGCAATTTCTGTCTGTCTGTCTATCAGTTTGTGTTCGCATCACGTAAAAACTACTGGATGAATTTTTATAAAATGTTGTGGAGAGGTCTTTAGTACTTTAGTTCCCCTACAAATATATCCTTTCCAAGCGAAAATACATAAGAAAGATATGGTAAAAGTACTCAATTTTACATCTTTAATAATACCGAAAACTTGGCAGCACCTTTTGTTTTTGAAACGGGTAACTTTTAACTAAACTATTTACAGAACACTAACGCTGGCGATGTTACGTTCGCTGCTAGTTTATTATATTTTTCAACACTCAAAAATAGATATGGCAAAAAATATCGTCACCTAAAATGCAAAAGGCCGTAACTACACTTTTTAGTTTTTTACAGGAGATAAATAAACGTTATAAATTAAAGACTACTTAAAACTTAATATCCATATTTTATATTCAAACTTAGAAAACAAACATAACACACACTGAAAGATAATCAAAGCCAACTTTGTTTTGATTTTTTTTTTTTTTTTGTTGGAAAAGTGCAGTTACGGCTTTTTGGTTTAGTTGACGTTGCAGTTACTGCCTTTTGGTTTTCACCAATAAAGTCGTTATTTTTGGACGTATACATGTAAAATTTGCTGTGTAGATGTGTTTCGGTTAAGTTCGTCATAATCAATCAAAAAGTAAATTTTGAATTTTTGAGTAGTTACGGCCTATTGCATTATAGGTGACGATATATATTTTATAACGGGTTTAATATCAATTGAACAAAAGATATGGCAAAAAATACATATTTTATAAAGGGTTTAATATCAATTGAACATCACAAAATTCTCTGTAAATTAGCCTGGTGAGGCAATTCTGCAACCGCCATCGTGCTTTACGAAGGTATTTATTTTATGAGATTTAACGCTTTCAAGCCCAGTTTGTTTGCTTTTGTTAACTTCACACTGACAAGAATCTGTTTGTAAAAAGCGAGATTTATAAACATAAAACTTGTCAGTTGGTTTTTATCACTTAATAAAAATCAAATTCAACAAAAACTATAACGTTAGCAATTTGTTTTATTTACAATAACAACAATTATAGCAACAATTATACAACAAAAGATGTCATTTAAAAATGCAAATGTTTGGTTTAAAGGTATTTGCATAACTCTGATTAAATCATTAAAAAAACATTCATTTGTAAAAGTCTGCATTAAATAAATTAATTGTGTTGACAGTTTAATATTGAAACGAACTTAATTTACAATTTTTATTTATGTATGCACACATACTTATGTCGGAAAAATGTAATTGCTTTTCATATGATTTTATTTATGAAAATTAAGAACAAAGTTAAAAAAATAGCAAAATAGCAAAAAGTTGTTAAATGGAAAACTGAATATCTTTCATCAAATGTCAACGTTAAACTTACGAGTGCAATTGTAACGTATGATTCAAATTATTTTAATGTGTAAATAATATGAGTGTATTTTAATTATTTCAATTCAAAAATTAAAAGTTAGTGACTGCAAGTCAAAGAAAAAACAATGTTTTATTATGTTAAAAAATATATGCCTAAAATAAAATAATCTGTTAAAAATGACATTATGTCCATTTTCGGGACAAATCTCTGAAAAGGTTAAAATTGGCGGAAAAAATTAAAAGTAGCTAAAATTTGACCTCGCAACTTGTATTTTAGTTTGTTGGCCATTTGCAGGAAAAATAAAAGGAAACTAAAATTAAATAGCCAAAACTGAATTTTATTTTGTTGTCGTTTTTGACTGCGTTTCTCGTTAAGAGAAGCTACATTATCGCATATTATTTAGCACTCCTACAAAATTTGGATATTTTGGGCAACGAATTGGGAAAAAATATAAAAAAGCTCATGGCCTTTTAAATAATAACATAAGACACGAGCAATTTAAAATTTTTGGTATAATTTAAAACACGAGAGTATATTTTCTAACCCAACAATTATTGTGATTAAAAGCTTTTAAGCTTTTGCTTTTGTTCGAAGAGTTTTTTCTATATAAATCACATGATGTAAACTGCGTCGTTGAATATCCTTTCCCCATCATAAACATTCCGATTATTATATTTTTTAGAAATAAATATTTTGTGTTTCATAAAATATTCTTTTTATAAATTTCAAAAAAAGGGTTTATGCATAATTAGAAATAAATCGTATTATATAATTAAACAATTATTATAATTTTTGACCTTTTTAATAATTCTATAATTAAGTTTTTACGCTCTAGGTCTTTTTATAAAAAATATTTCAATTTATTTTTATTTTTATATTCGATATTTCGCTACACCATTGGGTAGCATCGTCAGGAAATGAAAATAGTTTTATAATATTTAAATGAATGAAAATATTATTTTTAATATTTTCCTAGAGCGTAAAAACTTAATTATAAAAGTATTATATAATATTCAAAATATAATTTTTAAAAATAATAGTATCTTTGGTTTTCCTAAATATGTAAAAGTGGTCCTGAAGATCTGGCCTAAGCAACCAGTGAAATACGTATAGGAACTAGCTTTTCCCACAAAAAATAAATTGCATTTTTATTATAAAATGTTATAGGTAATTAGCATAATATTAAATATTCAAAACGAAGAAAGATTTTTAAATTTGATAACTTGGAAAATAAATTTATATAAATCCATATGCTACTAAAAAAGGTTTTATACAATTTGATAATCCAAATCAAAACTCTCTTACGTAACATCTCGCCAGCTCATATTTTTGCTTATATCTTCAATTCCTTAGGGTTATGCAGCTATGTTTTCAGATTATGTCAAAGACTTTTATCTAATAAAGATCTTTTAAATTTAAAGAATGAAAAAAAATTAAGTAATAATTTTAGTTAATTTAAATACATTTTTTTATATTTACACTTAATAGAAAATAAATAATAAAAGAAATAGTCATATTGAAGAAATTTCTTTAATATAAGGAATTTAAAAAAATTATTTTTTTACGAAAATCGTCTAAAAAGTTTGTTAGCTGTATAATAAACTACTTTTCTTCAATTCCACACCTCATTTTAAAGTATTTAGTTAAATGTTTGGTTCAGTGTACATTTAAAACAAAAAAAAAACTTTAAAATTTTTGTTGATTTTAAATGTAATTGCGCGAAAGAATGAATACTAGTGAAATCGTGGGACATAGTAAGACATGCAGTAAATATTAATAAGTTTGTTTATTTGGCTGTGCAAAATAACATCCTTATACCGGCAACACCAGTGCTATGTTTTGTAAAAAACCGATTTAAGTAAAACCGATTTAAGCAATGTAATATTTTTCTGTCTATATGTAAAAGCAATACGCAATATTTTTAACAAACTTAAACTTTGGTGTGAAAATAAATTTAAATATTTTTTTAGCTTTTTCTTTTAATATGTGTTCATAGGTCAATAAAATGACGTTATACACCTACCAAAACATAACTAGAGGCTATTTAAAATATAAAAGTTTAATAATTTTTTTAAGGAAAACAATATTTCAATATTAATAAATTGAATTTTTATCAAACAAAGAAGTTTTTGAAAAACGAAAAAAATATCAAAAATCCATTTGTTTGAAAAAATGTTGGTAATAATTTTTTGCTGTGAGCTTTTTAAAGAAAATTGTTAGACGAATTGTTCGCTTGCCATACATACATAGTATTTTTATTTCATATTAGCTCAATTCAAAATCTTGTGCATTTCATACTCTCTAATTAATAAAATATTCATTTAATTAGAAAGGCAGGCGTACACCTTCCAAAATTTGATAACAGTTAACGGAAGGAAAAAGTGTTGCATCGAAGGTTGCAACACGGTGCTAGAAACGCAAAAAGTCACGAAATTATGAAACTGTCCTCGTAAAAGACGCAACCAGCCTTAAAATCAACATTATATAACATCAATTACCGTGAGCTGTGTTGCATTGAGAATTACTGCACTAGAGATACAAAAAATCTTAAACTTCCCAAAAATGTTACTGTTGTCTAGTACTAGATTATAGTTAAAGGCAGCAGTATTTATTTGGAATTTTTAGTGTAAGAAAAACGAAAGATCACGGAATAATTAATACTAGAATTAGGCGACCAGACAGTCCAGTAATAGATATCAAATGATATTTTATTATTAAGTTGTTTAGAATTATTCCGCTAGTAAATAAAATACGAGGCTTGAAAATAATGTCCTCTCTTCAAAGCTCCCGCCAAGCGCACCAAACATATAGCTAGTGAAGACGGTATTTACCGAAAGGTATCACAACAAAATGTTATTATGTCCATCTGGGTTAATTTTTAATTACGTTTTTTAATTTTTCGGTGAACTCGCAGAAACGTAAACATCCAGTAACATGAACATCCAGAAACATGAACATTTATTTTTTTACATTAACTACTCAAAAAGGTGAATAAAACTTAAGGGCTCTAAAACGCGTACATTTTTTTTAATTATTATTTAAATTATTGTATATTTTATAAGTTGTGGGAATCCCCGTATAAGCAATTATAGATTTATTTGGCATAGGAGGTGCATGGTAGGTAGCTTCCTTGCGAAATTCAATGTAAATTATTTCAAACAACAAAACAACTTATTTATAAAATAAAAAAAAATGTAAAAAAGGCAAAAGTTTTATTAAAGATAAACAGAAGGACACTAAGGAAGCACTTAATAAAGTATTTAAGTGTGTGAAAGGAAGAGTAATTTTCAAACTTATATTATCGTGTTGCGAAAATAGAAATAAAAAACTCATGGCCGAGCAAAAACCATTTAATTTAATTTTTAATTTGTTTAATTTATTAAAATTTGGATTTCTAACACAACAAGATACAATGACTTATGATTACAGTATCAGAATCAGAAAGGTTAGATTTCAAAATATGTTAACATAAAAAAAATTTTCGATTTTGTTTGTTTAAAGCTTAATTTCTTTTAATTTCCCAATATAAATATTTGTTAACTATTTTAAAACTAATATTTTTAATAAAAAATGTTCATAACCTTTCTACTAACATTAACCAAAAATAGTTAAAACGTCACTTTATATGAAAAAAAACACAATATGAAACGTGAACAAATTGGGAAACGTGAACACCCTTGGTAAAAATTAGTTCCAGTTTGTGCGAGTCTTCACTGTATATTGTTAGTGTAAAAGTATTGTAAAAATATGCAATACCATTTTGAAAATTTTACGATGCAACAAACTTTTACCAAAAATTTTACGATAAAATTAATATGTGTATAATATAATAAAAAAAATTTACAAAAAAATAATGAAAAAAAGTATCCTATATTGGGATCAGGTAACTCCTTACAAGATTTTGTTAAAATCCATCCAGAAGATTTTAAGCGATGCGAACGCAAAGAAAAGCAGACAGACAGACGGTATTGAGTTACTAGTTTATTATATGTACAGATAATGATGTTTGAAATCATAAAAGTAAAATCCGGCTCAGGATTGCCAATTGGTGTGTTGTATTATCTCTGTTTTTTTGTCAAATCAAATGTTACAATTTTTTTCTTTCTTAAAGAAAACCAATTAACCAAAAAAAATTAGCGACTTCCTGTTTTCACTATTAAAAATTTTCTCAAACTAAAAATTTTTTATGGTATGAACTTAAAATTATTAATTCTTTTCATACCAGTTTTCTAAACGAAAAGCTCGCGTTAAATGCAAAAACAGTACTTGAAACTTTAAAATATTTTTTTGCAATCAAAAACAGTAAAAATTTTGAAAAAATTTTATTTTCCAAACCTTATTGAAAAAATTATAAATTTACTTGAACACAAAAATACTTCTTTGGCAAACTTTCTACATGTGTCAAACTGCTGCACAACATTAAAAGCAATCTGTTCAATGATGGTGATGGAAGCAAAAAAGTTGTCTATTAACAAAAACTCATAAGCCATCACACATATGTCGTTAAAATGATTTATGGTAATAAAATTATTTTAAGCAAAAGCGCATATAACGCGAAAAAACTTAAAGTGAAATTCACTGGAAAATTAAATTGAAACGCACTACTGAACTGATCTTTTCGTTACGATAATGTCAGCACAAAAACTAACGTCAACTTGGAAAACCAACCCACCAGTGAAAATTCAACAACAATCAACCATAAATGGCTTAGCAAACAGTCAAACAGTTGCAACAAGTCATACTTTAAATTTGCAGCAAACAAGTTAGTAGTACGTCCGTCCGTCCGTCCTCTTCGTTGTACAACACACAAGTCACACCAGTAGACATCAGACATCAGATGGACAGGCAAAGCATTTTAAGGCATAATGTATTTTTGGGTAGAAAAACACGAAACAAAGCAAACTAAATTGAAACAAAGTTGGCAGCAACCAAACGATCATAGCAGTCTGATAAGTAATAAATGTATGCATGTTTGTCTAGCAAATAAATTTAAACGCAAATGTCCGCATGTTCGCCTAATATTATCCGTCACTTGGACAGTCAGTTTCTTCCATCAACATTGTTGAAGCCGGAATAAGCGACAATGGATGGAATTGAAAAAAAAATGTTAGAGTGATTAACGATACTTGCTGTTAAATGTTTAACACTTTAGCACACCATCAAAAATTGTAATAATAATTCATGTAGATTTAAATCTGGAGACATTAATAAATTGTTAAATATGGTGAAAAAGTTTTTATGAGGGTGTAGGGAGAATTGGCCGCAATTGCTTTTAATTTAAGATAAATCCGTAAATATATATGTGGTTAAAAGGAAAACTATTAAAGTTAACTTAAGCTCTTAAGCTTTTTTATCGTACATACACAGAAAAAATATTTTCTCCAAGTAATGGTTATAATTGGTTTCTGATTCAATTATAAAACAAATAATTGATTGAATTATTTGTTCCTGGTTTTTTGTCAGTACCTCGCCTTGGAGTCTGCTTTTAGCTTGACATCACGAGGATATAAGAGTCCGAAATGGGACAGTATACATAACAACTTACTATCAGCTGAAAGATATGGTTAACTTAAGCGATTATTGGGCGTGTGCCCTTTATGGTGAAGTATAGTACCTAACTAAAACATAAAAGTCTTTCTTGAAAATCTTAATGGAATTTTACTATATATTTAGCACTAAGTGCCATTAAGCGCTATATAATATGCGGACTTTATACTATATTTTAGCTGTTAAATCCTACTTTGTCAAATTTTATTGTTGTATGTTTCATTTTTTTATCTAACATCGATTTTGATATAGTAATAATTTGCACTTATTCATATAATGTCATCGTAATACGATAAACAAACATGTTAAAATTTATATTTTTTCTTCGTTTCGTTAACATAATTTCTATCAACAAAAACATTATTGTTAACTCGCGCAAGCAGTAACAGCAAAAAAAAATTCATAAAACTGCTTACATGAAAATGGTTTGTTGCAAGTAAAAAATTCGTATGCCTTTCACTCTCACCCCTGATATCGGGAAGCATGGTGTATAAAATAATAATTTCCATAAAGCTCCTTATGGATGTTTGGTTATGTTACGCCCAAAAAACATAATGGTAACATAATAACGACTACAACATCCACAAACAACTACAACATAGAAAATTATATAAAAGTGCATACAATTTCAAATGTGCCTGTATGTAATGATGAAAAACATTTGCACTTGTTTTGTTGTTTCTTGCTTACTTAAAACACAAAAATAAAAATAACTACAAGGCGTTTAACATTTGAACAATTTAAAAATACACACAACCTTCAAATGTTAAATGCGGTACTATATAGTAGTACTAAAATTAATAAATATGCAGTACTTTTAAGCAATGTCATTTTGAACTTATTTTTAGCGTTTGGTATTATTTAAGGCCATGATTCACTATCATACTCAGTCGTACGATCTGGCAAAAAGTATGATAGTGTGGCTTAGAAATTTTTGTGGGTGACAGATTTTTTGACAGGTCTGTACGATTTAATAATCTTTTGAAAAGATTCGTAAATTATTTTTTTGTGTGATACTGTGGCACCTACAACGCGATTTTGAACTGATTTTTTGAGTAGGACAGATTCGGTCAGATTTTGTTGTGATTGAATCATACGACAGTGAATCCTGGCCTTTAATGAGCAATTTAAGATAAAAGTAGTAACTGATCGTACTTAATCAGGTATGTGATGGAAAACGATTTTGAATCGATTTTAAAACGATTTTGTCGTTTTGTATAAAAATTAGTTCTTACCATTTTTTATTTTTTTAATATTTTTGTCTAAATTCCTTATTATTGTTTGATTTTTATTTTCTGGTATAGTTTTCAAAACCAAATGTTAAGAGATGGGCTCAAAAACAATACTCAAAAAAGATCGAATTTCATCACAACCTTTTAAAACGATCGTTTTAAAATCTGTCGTTTTTCATCACATACCTGAATATATATATATATATATATATATATATATATATATATATATATATATATATATATATATATATATATATATATATATATATATATATATATATATATATATATATATATATATATATATATATATATATATATATATGTATATAAAGTCAGCCCAAACAACTCTTAGTTTATCAGATTTATGTATGTATATTACATTATCAAAACCAAACCAAGTGAAAACGATATATTAGCATAATGCCATATACCTACCACCACTTGTTAACATAAAAAAATAAGTAACAGTGCTATAATCTGATGAAGCAATACATTGCTTTGTACCGCATATCTATCATAGCCATTTAATATATTATATTCTACTCTTATCTCTTTATGATTATTTATAATTATGATCGTGTAGTTATAAAAAAGTAATATATTCTCACGAGAATATAATACAAACAAAAATTTAAAAACTGAAAGCTGAAATATGAAATGCTGAAAGATTAAAATTGATTTTGCTCATCATTATTTAATTTGCACACTCCATTATCTTTTAATTTTCAGTAAGATGAGGAGGAGTGGAGGACACCTGTCCATTGTAAATTGTAATTCTGGGCTTCCCAAAAAAAATCCCAATTTACTATTCCATGAATAGACTTCAGTGTTTGTCTTTAAGCTACTTGATTTCCATTACGATCATCGCCACTTGATTCCCATTACCGCATCATCAATTTTGCAAGTTCTGAAATGGTCTAACCCATCGTAAAATCGTTCTCCTAACCAACGGAGCCGTTGGCTTTGAAGTCTCGGGCGACTACATCCTCTCTCACATGTGTGATAGACTACAATATACTGTGTTTTTTTTTTATTTATGAATGCGATGATTCATTTTTTCTCTTTCTGTCCAAAAGTGAATAAATGGCAAAAAATTTGTTGTTGACGCAAGTAACATAAATGAAAAGATGTTAGAAAAATGTGCTCTAAGCATTGGCATACATAAATGTACGCACATACTTTGTATTGTGCATCTGCCGGCGTATGCAGTAACAAAATGTTTTCTCTATTTTTTTTTTATTTCTTTCTTTTGCATGTGTGATCGTAGGTAAAAAATTCTTTTAAGTTCATTTATGACAAATTTTATAAATGTTCAAACGTTCATAAATGAACATGTATATTTATGAAAAGGAACATTAATGAGAAGAAGCTAATTTATCACTCTTCATGTATGTATATTACAAAACAAAACAGGTATACGTATTTATGTCTGAACACAGGCAGAACATTTTTTATTGTTCGTTTATGAGCATAAAAATTAAATATAAAATGTTAGATTTCTCATTTATGACAAATATCATGAATGCTCATGTTCATAAATGAAAATTTCTGAACCCTGATCATAGCTACAGAAAACATTAGTTAAATCAATAAATTCAGCTGAAGCCTTCTAGCCAGGATATGACACTTTGAAGCATTGTTATTATTAATAAATGAAATTACAAATAGCACGTCACCTTTGGAAAGCGTTTCAGCTTCCAAAATGCTTTAAAAAATTGGTACAATTTAATATTTAACAAAAGGTACACTTTTATGTACAAAAAAATTATGTATCAAATGAAAATTATAGTTATAAGGCCTTATTTATAACAAATACTTCTGGTTAATAAAACTTTTATTAAACGCATTTCCATACAAAATTAGTTTGATAAATCTGTTATAAGTCAAAAATATATTTATTTTTACCTTTAATATTTGATTCGCTTTAATAACTTGAAACATATCTACCGTCTCAAATAAAACCGTATGGAACACTAAAAACTGGAATTTGTTCGCTTGCCAGTTGAGTACAGATGCATAGACTTATAAACATTTGTTTGCACATACATGTGTGAGGCATTGCAAATGAATGTGTGTGTAGATGTACTATCTACTTAGTACGATGTAAGTTATTATTACACTCTTTTGTACGGGTACGTTGCATTTTAGAACAAATTCGCACTTTTCAACACATACTGCTTATCTAGTTTAATGCATTTGTATTTCTTGTTGCTGTTGCTGACGACTCTTATAGTTGTTGCTTCACTATACATATGTATATGGTGATTTTTTTGAGGTTAGGATTTTCATGCATTAGTATTTGACAGATCACGTGAGATTTCAGACATGGTGCCAAAGAGAAAGATGCTCAGTATGCTTTGACATTTCATCATGAATAGACTTACTAACGAGCAACGCTTGCAAATCATTGAATTTTATTACCAAAATCAGTGTTCGGTTCGAAATGTTCAAATGTGACAAATTTTGTTAAGCAAAATTGCCGCATTTGGAGTGAAGAGCAACCAGAAGCCGTTCAAGAACTGCCCATGCATCCCGAAAAATGCACTGTTTGGTGTGGTTTGTACGCTGGTGGAATCATTGGACCGTATTTTTTCAAAGATGCTGTTGGACGCAACGTTACGGTGAATGGCGATCGCTATCGTTCGATGCTAACAAACTTTTTGTTGCCAAAAATGGAACAACTGAACTTGGTTGACATGTGGTTTCAACAAGATGGCGCTACATGCCACACAGCTCGCGATTCTATGGCCATTTTGAGGGAAAACTTCGGAGAACAATTCATCTCAAGAAATGGACCGGTAAGTTGGCCACCAAGATCATGCGATTTGACGCCTTTAGACTATTTTTTGTGGGGCTACGTCAAGTCTAAAGTCTACAGAAATAAGCCAGCAACTATTCCAGCTTTGGAAGACAACACTTCCGAAGAAATTCGGGCTATTCCGGCCGAAATGCTCGAAAAAGTTGCCCAAAATTGAACTTTCCGAATGGACCACCTAAGACGCAGCCGCGGTCAACATTTAAATGAAATTATCTTCAAAAAGTAAATGTCATGGACCAATCTAACGTTTCAAATAAAGAACCGATGAGATTTTGCAAATTTTATGCGTTTTTTTTTTTTAAAAAAGTTCTCAAGCTCTTAAAAAATCACTCGTTACATACTCATATGTATGGTTAAAAATATATTGTTGCTACATTTATATTGTGCTGTGAATGCCGTAGACATTAATATCGTTTTCGTTGTCATTTTTGTTGTGTTGTATTATTATTTGTCTTGTAGCTTAGGTTGTTAAACATTTTTGTAACATCAGTGTGAAAGTGTGAAAACCTGAAATAAAAAATTAAAAAATATAAAAAATTGGCAACCTTCCCCAAAAAATGGATATGAATTCATTTTAAAGTGTTTACTTGTGCTGACAAGTGTAAAAGTGAGTAGAAATACATCAGGTTTTTCTAATATTTAAGTTTCATACATTTGTTATTTTCATTGTCATGCAGTTATTAAAATTAAACCGATTTTGTTCTTAACAGGTAAGAGTATTTCTGAAGGCTGTGAAACAAGTACGTGGTTTTAAAGCGGTTTCTATCAAATGTACATATGTACATACTTTGCTTTTAAAACATTGTTAATTGACTGTATTCACATTGGCTTAAAATTTACGTGCTTATAACAGAATGAACAATTAGTTAAATTTGTGTACAACTTTTCATAAAGAAGTACTTCTTTAAAACTCAAATAATGCTGCTTTTTGGAACGCGTTATTGTTTATGTCCTTGCTACTTCAAATATGGATAACGTGATTTTATAACAAAAAAAAAAAAAAAATAAATAAATATGAAACGCAAAACCATAGAGTACACAGACACCCAACTGAACTGTCAGAAAACTAAATCTTTTGTCAAAAAACCTAAGCCAATGAATTCATTGGTAACATGCTACGTATTAGTACTGATACCTTTTGGCACAATCACTTCAGGAATCGGACGAACAAGGAGAGAGATTCCACCAGGTGACCATGCCAATGGAAAAGCGATTCAAAGGTGCATTTTGAAGATAAAAGCACCGAAGATGAAGATTACACTGAAATTTGTGGACACACTGAACAAAACATGCCCTTGAATATTATGTCTAACTCGGATGATGATGAAGACTCAGAACATGAATATGAACAACCTAAGAAAAAAATAAGGTCATCAGAACCATAAGCGTCAACTTCAACGAGGATGGATAGTGACAATAATTGAAAATGTTCTAAAATTTGTTTCCATGCATAGATAACATATAAAAATCTTCATACATTTATTTTTTTTTTTTTTAATTAAAAATTTAAATTTTAGAGGCAAAAAATTGTTGTATGAACAGATGAAAGGAATTGTAATTCTTATTTTTTTAAATTTGTTTGAGCTTATTCGGACTATTGGTTCTCGAGTTATGACAAACAAAAGGACTCAAAACGTGAAAAATTACCCCTATAAAAGTTCTTATTTTTGGAGCTACTTTCATAAACAATTATCAGAATTGAGTCCCGAATCAATCACCTCAAAAATGTTGTACTGTGTTATGAACCAATATTTTTTGTTTCAACATTAATTTGCAGATGTTATATTTAATATTCACATTCACATATAAAAACATGTTTGGTTTGTGGACACCATATTTTGTTCGCTTTATTAATAAGTGGTTTCGATAAAAAAATTATAGTTGATTTAAACATTACTTTGGTCACGATAAACAAGTTTTTGTTAACATTTGACCATTAAACATTGTAGTCAATTTAAACACGTTTCTTCTTTGGCGTCTGTTTTATTAATGATCACACTTGTTTTTCTTCTTTAAAAAAATTACAATCTTAACTTTACTGCAAGGCGAATTCATACCAGGTGTGAGCAGTAGGACAACAACTACAACAAAACAACAACTTTGACATTAGATTAGCAGATATGAAACAATGTATTTTTTGACAAGACATTAGCAAAAAAACGAGAGCAAAAAACTATCAGCTGGGCTATCGACTCCACCTGGTATGAATTCGCCTTGCTTTACAGGAAAAGTATTACATCTTATTATATTAGAAGGAAAGAGATAAATATATTTACATGGAAAGTTCTAGGATACTATTCAATTATACATAGCCTTATTATACAAGAAAGAAAGATAAATATATTTACAAGGAAAGTTCTAGAATACTATTAAATTACACATAGGTTTTATTAAACGTACTTAATACACTTTAAGAAATATTGCAACAGGTACCTGCGACTACAACTAAAGTAACCGACGACATCATAGACTACTACACCATTTGACCGTTATTGGAGCTTTAGTTAAACGTAAAAAATTATAAATATAAAGATTATTGATGTAAACAGATAAAATATTATCCTTTTGTTAACTAAAGTTTTTTGTTAACAAATAGATACCACAGAAATTTTCTAATAATAAAATATGTATGTATGTGGGGTAAGTATAAAAAATATAAATAATTATTATTAATATTAAGTACGTCAAATCTATTAGATTTTACTTAAGTATCAATTCAACATATTTTCACACACATATGCAGAAAAATAAATAAATTTTAAACATTTTAACATTAATGCCTTGTATAAAAAAGTCGCTATTAACATTTTATGTGCAGCCTAAATATATGCACATATTTTAAACTGAAAGAAATAAATCAAAAACAAGATATGTTTTGATTTACGATTTTTTAGCTTGAAAACAAACAAGTCCAACAAAACAAGTCAAATAACTAAAGTATTAAAAGAACAGCAAAAGTGAAAAAAAAAAATTTTGTAAAAAGGAAAACAGTTGTAAACTTTCTTTTTTTAAAAAAATTTTTGTTTTATTCTTTTCAAACTTGTTATCATTCGGTCATTATTCTAACCAAACATTTGCACTGAAGAACTTAAACACTCACACTCTGCACACACTTGCTCTTTTCGTATTTCAAACCCAGTAAGCATAATTTTATAAGTTGTAAATATTATTTTTTATTTTAATATAATTCACGATTAAAATAACTATTTTTTTGCAATCGACATTTTATGTGTACCTACATATCGTCACCTAAAATGCAAAATGACGTAACATCACATTTCATAAGTTTACAGGAGGAGAAAAAAACTCCTCCTATTTGAGATATGGAAACAAAAATTTTAAATCTAGATTAACATGAAACAAGAAAGCTGTTTTTCTAGTACACTTTTTGTTTTTGCTATTTTAATTTTAATATCTATGAAAAATAAAAATATTGATTATTTAATATATTGGTCGAACTATTTATTATTTATTAACAAATTAATTTCCGAAGCCAGGCTTAAGTTCGTTTGATTCTTTCTAAGTAGTAGAAAGAATATTTTTTATAAATTAGGTGATTAATTTTTAAGAAAAAAAAAGGGAAAATTTTTTTTAGAGTCGTCTTTAGCATTCTTCGCATCTACATACTTTAGGTAGTATTAAGTTGTAGCCATCATCTATTTAACCAACTAAACTAAAAAAAAAAGATTACAAGAAACGATATCGAACACCTGAATTCATAAAACAGAAATGATGAGTTCCAATAAATTCTTTTTTTTTACAAAAGTGGTTACCCTGCCTTTGTGAACCAGGGTGCTGTCAAATACTTTTTCAAGTATGTTGCCATAAAATGAAGCTTTACAAATCTGTATACTTATTTTAATCGATGTTTTACACTCGGAGGAATTTTAAAATAAATCACGAATTTTGTTTTAAAATTGAATTTGTTTGGATAGGACTTGAGGAAGAACCGTTACTATTTATGGCTCAATTTTTTGTATTCTCTTTTGTTGTCTTTTGTTAGCTAAGTTAAGTAAGCAAAAGCCCATACCACCTTTTTGGGAAAAATTCTGGAAAAGCGGTAATTTTAAAATTTTCCCAATTCAGAGGTTTGTAACTTTTGAACGAAACGCTCTGATAGAACAAAATACAAAACACTATTCTATTATAAATTTCAGCAAGAGCGCATAATCTAATCATAAATGAATTCACGAAATCAAAAATACTAAGTTAAGCTTGGCCAAAGATTAACTATAAGTTTAAGAAATCTTAACTATAAATCTTAGCTATAAATATACTTTTTATAACTTTTCAACAAATTTGTATGCTCGAGGTACAAGATTGGGGCCAAACGTCCGCAACTCTACTAGTCTAAACACTAAAGACTTTGCTCTGCGAAATTTCATTAGAACATCTTTAGTGGTTCATGTGCAACCGAATTATTTCCAAAACAAAAAGTTTTTAAGCCGCTGGCGAATTGAACAAATAAAAAAGTCAAAACTAGCTGTGTTCTTCCAAAATCATCAAGTAATATTCTCTGTATATTGTCATTTCCAAAAGACTGAAATTAATATACGTTATTTTAAACTTTGTTTATAACTTAGTTATCTTTGATAGTCGAATTATTAAAGTTTTTGTGTTTTGAATTGACTACCGCAGGATCTTTTGCACAGATCTCACCCTTTTCCGCAGATATCACAGTTCGTTAACCTACGTGTGTTTGTCTGGAAAAACATCCATTAAAATTGTTATCGAACTCTAAGATTGTGTGGCATAGGTTGTACAAGGTAAAATCAATCAATAAAAATGGTAATAATTGCTCACAAGGTTGACAGTTAAGACAAAAAAATGTTCAAACGCTCGAAAAAGATTTCTTAATTTCATAGATAAAAGAAAGAAAAACAGGAAACTCTACAAAACTTCTACAAAACTTCTACACTTAAAAAAACCACCATATTTTTGGAATCATTTAATCGAACTAAATCGTATGCTGGGTATATTTAAATATTGCAAAAAATTGAGGCATTAAAACTCAGCCATACAAGTTTTGTATATGCTTTCTTGCTCATCCATACTAAACCATGAACAAAAATAAAACTTCTAAAACAAACATTTGTTTAACTATCAGTTGAAACAATATTTCCTTTTTTCATTCTTTTTAAAACAACAAAATAAAATACAAATAATTTTTCAGGCTAAATACTTAACACACACACACACACACAAAACTTCCCCAAAAAAGTATTCCTTGAGAAGAGAAATTGTTGAATTTTCAAATAAGAAATAGTCACTTAACAGGAAATTCATTTTATATATTACATTCATATGTCTTCATCACACTTAAGACCGTCAGATAAAGGAACCAAAAGAAAACTTATGTTGAAGATAAAAAGGATTGCCAATAGATGAATAGATGGATGAATGGATTTATAATTGGGGAATCGAGCATAAATACTCAATCAAATGTTATAAAGTTTACTTAAATATCGATGGTAAAATTCTAATTGAAATAGAATAAAAATATACTGATGTTCATTAATATGATCCACTTAATTGCACAAAACTACCAAAAATTAGGTTGGGTTCATTTTAAATTTAGAATTTTATAAAAAATGTTACTAAAAAATGTTATGCTTCCTAAACGGATAAACATTTAGTTAGGCATCAGCCTATATATACATAATTTTAGAATTTTTTCCCATCTGTATATACATACATATGTATACGTATCACGTAAAAATTGCTAAATGAATTTTAAGAAAATGTTATAGGGAGGATAATTCTTCAGAGAGAAATTAGGGATAAAAATCAGAATGTGCACAAATTTACGAACTTAAATTACTTGGCAGCATATTTTATAAATTGGATATTTTAGACCAGGGTACGTATTTTTTCACCATGAATAGTACATTTTTGTTCATTCTCTTATCATTTTCAATGAATGAAATCTTGCATTGCGTTTGCTTATTCACTGCACACAAATAAGTTTAACACACATATTTTTCATCTTCATAGGTGTTTGTTTTTCAAACTGTTCACATCTCTTTGCCCATGAAGTAATTTTTGTTCAAAGTCTTTCTTTTTCATCATCAATGAAAGAATCAAAAATTTGTTTCAAAAATTGAACACCACCATTCGTAATGAAATATTCATGACGCATATTTCTTTCGTTTGTATGAAGTGTGAAACGAACATGAAAGAAAATAAATAAATGCGTGTTCTATTGAAAAGGGTTACAAATTGACCTGATCTCATGTTTTTACAATTAAAAATAAGAGGTCAATGCACATTTTTATTACACATCCTAAATATTTACAATTATATGTACATAACGCACATATACATATGTATGTAGGTAAGAACATACATTTTATAACCCTTTTCAATAAAACATTTACTATTGCTTTAAAATATATTCTTTGAAATAAACGAGGCATTTTTTTTATTTTCTTTTATGTTCGTTTCACACTTCGTAAAAACCAAAGAAATCATACTCAATATTTAAAGTATGGGGAAAAAAGAAGAAGAATGGTGGTGAACAATTTTTGAAACAAATTTTATCTTTCTTTCATGGACGATGAAAAAGAAAGAAGCTAAACAAAAATTACTTCATGGACAAAAAGAAGTGAACAGTTTGAAAAGCAAACATCCATGAATATGAAAACTGTGTGTGTGAAACTTATTTGTGTGCAGTGAATAAACAAACGCAATACAAAATTTATTTCGTGAACAGTGAAGAAAACAAAAACGAAATCAACAGTTTCTTCATGAATATGGAAAATGAAAGAAGAGAGATATACCTAATCTGTTTTAGATACTATTTACAAAACTCTACAATCATAGAATTTGATATTAAACCTAAAACTGATATTTCATTACAAAGTGATATATAACGTAAGCCATCTGGAAATTTCCAGCGGGCCCTTCTATCTATTCATATAAAGCTATATATCCGGTGGTTAAATTTTAAGGGCCGTTGTTGAATGTGAACCACACCTAAATGTCAAGTTTTTTTCTGCATTTAATTTGAAACTTCTTAATTTGAGCCATGGAAAGATACACAGTCGATAATGCTCCATTGTGTATCTTTTGCGTGACAAATTCAATGGCCGTGTTATCTCACGTGGTGGTAATGTCAATTGGCCGACAGGATCATGTGAATTGACACCGTTGGAAATCTTTCTTTGGGGTCATTTGAGGGAAAAGGTGTACGTCGATAAGCCAGCAACAATTCAAGAGCTAAAGGATGCGATAATTCGGCACATTAACGGCATAGATCCTCAATTATGCCTCAGCGTCATCGAAAATTTGGAGCATCGAAATGACAAAAATTTCCTAAATAATTTGTGTGATAATCGACATCGGCTCTTAAAATTTAATCACTCTTTATTACCAGATGTACGTTGGGTAAAATAGGGTACTTATTATTTTTTTGCTAATTCACGCGGGCGTGGCACTTCCCATACAGAATATTTATCATCGTGGTACTAGGTAATTATAATAACTAGAACCTTGAAATTTTATTCAAATAACTCCCTTATTAATATGCATAATGTAGCAAAAAACTGGCTGGTTTGAAATAGTGGTCGTGGTACCTCCTGCAATAGGTAGAGCTTTGAAACTCTATACAAGAAACTCTCATACTAATGTTCAGAGTGAAGGTAGAGAACTACAACAGATAGAGGCTTAAGACATTGCACAAGTAACTCTCATAGTCTATTAAAATATAAAACAAAATAGCACAGTGGGCGTAGAACCTCCCATATAAAGTAAAACATTATTATCATGTTCCTAAAGAACTAAAAAAGTAAAGTTTATGCATAGTTTTTGTTTGTTCTCTATATCCTCAAAATAGTTGACCGTAAAATATAGATAATATAACAGAAATATACCAATATTCAATAAACACATAAGGCAAAAATTATTGAACCCTCCTGCAGTAATTCACAAAAAAAAGCAAATAACAAATAATAATTTTTATTGCAGAAAACTAAATTACATATCTTTAGGATAAAATATAAACAAGAAATTTAATTGGAGTGTCCGAATAGTTCATCATTATTCTATGTTTTTTCCGCCGCATGAATGTATGTGGGAATGAATAGGTGGAAAAAGGTTCATATACGTTTGTCATTCCGTGTATAATTTCTACAATATTAATTTTCGGCCCTATAAATTATATATGTACATATACTCTACATCCTTTTACATAGAGAAGTTGATTAAGCGATGTCCGTCTGTCCGTCTGTGTTCGGGTTGAAATCAACTTTACCGAGACCCCAAAAGAGAGATACCGATCTGCCAGGCATAGTTTCGAAAATTTCACAACATCAGACCCTTTCATTCATATTTTTTACGTTGTTTTTTTTTTGGTTGCAATGATTCTCTTTTGCTTTTTTTTAAATAAATACTAGACTACGACCAGTAAATCACATAGAGTGCATATATATCTCAGGGGAATAATAACCCGCTGTGAGGGCGAATTTTGTTTCTTTTTAGTTTGGTAGGGTTTTTCTGCTTTGATTTGTATTAAGGGCCTTTATAGACAGCAATATACATAAAAGTTGACTTACAGTCAAAAGACACAATATGATGCATTTTTTTAAGGATTTATTTGATTTTGTCTAACGATTCTAACGTAATTTAGCAGTAAGGTCCTAATTTTTACAAAAAAAAATTACAAAAAACATAAAAAAATTAAAACACAATAAAAAATTACATAGTATTTTCCAAAAAAAAATTTAAAAAAAATTTTAATCAAAATTTTTTACAAAAAAAATTCAAACAATTTAAACCAAAAATTTTACAAAAATTTTTATAAAAAAATTCTTAAAAACATTCTTAAAATTTTCCAAATATTTGTTAATTTTTTTTTTTCAAAAAAAGTTTAAAAATATTCAGAAAAGAATTTCAGAAATATTTTCTATAAAATGTTTACAAAAAATTTTCAATAAAACTTTTTTCTATAAAATTTTTACAAAATAGTTTCAATAAAAATTCTACAAAAAATTTTCAATAAAATTTTTAGAAAAAAATATTTTCTTTAAAATTTATAAAAAAAAAATGTTCCATAAAATTTAAAAAAAATTAAAAAAAAAATTTCAAAAATGATTGAACAAAAATGGCAGTTCTTTTTTTAATGCGTTTGTTTCTTAAATTAAATCAATTTTGTGAAGAGTATAGAAGGTTCGGCCCGGCCGAATATAGCGCTCTTACTTGTTTGTTTAATTTTTAGGGTTCCGTATACAAAGTGTAAAAACCCTATTGTTTTCGCTACAATGTCTGTACGACTTTCAGCGCCTTTTATCTCTGGAACCGTAATAGGTAGATTTTTGAAATTTTCACAGATGATGTACAGCTGTTGCCGCTATAGCAACAAATACTAAAACTTATAGGGTGTTCCAATAAAGAGGTGTTATTCACGAAAATATGTTTATTTCTTGAACTATAGGAGGGAAACACTTAAAATTTACAATATAGGTAGACTCTTAATATTTTTACAGAAGGTGTATAACTGTGGCCACTATAGCAACAAATACTAACACTTATAGGGTGTTCTGAATGTGACGTGTTATTTGCCTTTATGTATTTATTTCTTGAGCTATAGGAGGCAACCACTTAATATTTGCAGTGATTTAAACTATGTTTGCATTATAAGCAAGTATACAATATTAAGCCTAAAAATTAACGGGTGTTCCGTTAGTGACGTGATTTGTATATAAAAACAATTTAAATTTAAAGGGTTTTCCGACAGTGACGTCTTTTGCGAGATGTTTTTTGAACCGTAATAGGTAGACTCTTCCAATTCGTATGGAAGATGTGTTGCCATGGCCGTTATGACAATTACTAAAAATTAAAGGGTGTTCTGACAGTAACATATTTTTCACGTATAGTAACTTATTTTTTTTAACAGTAATAGGTAGACTCTTGATATATTCATAGAAAGAGAATTGCCATTGCCAAATTTAAAGGGTGTTCCGACAGAGACATGATTTGTGTGTAAATAGCCTCATGTTTTGAACCGTAATAGGTAGACTCTTGAAATGTTTACAGAAGATGTTGTACTTCGGCCGCCGTATCAATTACTAATATCTAAAGGGTGTTCCATCAGTGACATGTTTATTACGTATATTACCTTATTTTTTGAACCGCAATAGGTATGCGCATGTATATTTTTATAGATAGTGTATTACCATAGCCGCTATAACAAAAATTGCTCAAATTTAAAGGGTGTTCCCACAGTGATCCAATTTCGCGATTACGACTATAATTTTAAAATTAAAGGGTGACTCATAAGACATGAAAAAATTAGCAACTCGAATTTTTAATGTTGTACTAAACATAGTACGGAACCCTACGTGTGTGAGTCTAACTTACACTTGACTGATTTATTTATCATTCTATGAGTAAGAAAATAGTAAGTAAATTTATGTGTAAATTTGTGTGAGTTCGACTTGGACAATTTTTCATTGTCTGTATTTGAAATAATAAAACATAAAAGAAAAATCATTGACATAAGTTAATGTGTTAAATATTATTTATATATCATTTCAGGATGGTATGTTTGCAAAATCTTACAAAAAGTAAAAGACTAAAAAAACTTTTAACATGTCCTCGTTTTTAATATGAATTAAATTAAAAACTTACTTTATTTCAGCAAAATTTTCTTTGTAAAGCTATATAAAGGGGTTTATCTGTTAGGACGATTCAATTTTGATAGCTCATTTGGTTAGTTTTATATTGTTGGTTGTCTTGTGGAAATAATATAAATTAGAAGATGAGCATTGTGTACATTTTTCTTTCTTTTACGGCAATTCCAAGGCTAGTGCAGTGTATAATTAGCCAAAAGCTAGATTTTTACGATAACATTACCAAAGAGAGTGAGCTGGAAATTCCTAGAATGCAGAATGTGCCCAAACTTTAAATGGGACATAAACATAAGGTTTTCTTTTAAAACAGTATTAATTACAAAAATATATCTTGTGTTGTTTTTTAGTTTATTAAAAATTAAAAAAGGCGTTTGCTTTAAAGCTGAATTTGGCAACTCTGAAAAAAACCGAAAAGAAACTAAATAACAATCTTTAAAGTTCGGCAATTAATTACTGGAAAGTTGGTTAACTTTACTACGTACTTGTTAATAGAAGAAATCTCTAGCTGGACAAAGGATAAAAAAAAATATTTAAAAACTTAAATTGTTTCTCTCTATCTATTAAACCATACCTCTTTATTAAAATTGGTAAGTTAATAGATGCATTAAATACAGATATTTTATTACCTTTAAGAGAACCTGTTTCCTAAAGAATTTGCACTATTTCTTTACAATTCTAAGAATAAATACCATGTGGATACACACATGTGTATGATATGAAAAGCATTTGTAATAATCTACTACTTGGGCTAGAGCTAAAGCATCACTGAATATGGGTAATACTCGTTACTTGAAGACTTGCTACAATGTATGTGTAAGTTTACATTGAACACGTTTTTCGAAAACAATTGAACAAAAACAATACAACACTTTCCACACTGACAAACAATTGCAACGAATAAAAACATGAACTACTTCTACTCTATTCTTTTCAACACAATAGTGTAGAATTATAGTTAAGAGTGCAACATTTAGTTTCGTATTTATGGAGGATTGTTGTAAGTTGTTAATTTACTTGAACCTACATATACACTTGTTGAGGTTTTATTGAAGGTATTAGGGAATGTTTTGTTGAGCTGATGTAAAACTCGGTATAATTTTTAAACAATTTAGGTCTCAAAATCAAGCAAATTTGTATCTGATATTTTTGATAACATTCTTAAAATATGGAAATATGGTACTATCAAAATGTTTAAATATCCTAATTTGAAAACTTAGAGAACCGTTGCTTTAAAGTCTGGGAAACTTAACTTAATCTTTAACACTTCTCTACTACACCAACAAAAAGTTTGTATCGATCGGAACGGCCGATACAAACAGAGCTAAAAATGCCTAATAGAACCAGGCTAAGGGGTATTCAAGCAGAAACAAGGGAAGAGATAAGAAATAAGTTTTTTTCTTTTTAATTTTATCAAGAAGGGATTCCACATTAAATGAATAAGAAAACTTGTTATTAAAAATTTTTTTACTCATTTTTGACACAAAAAAAAAAACAATCCATAGAGAAAAACTTTTTTATTTTATTAGGATCTCTTCTGAAATGTATAAAACTGCGATTTCTTATTAATTTCATTACGCTACTTAATTGATTTTTTCGAAAAGGTTTTCCTGATTGATTTCGTTAGGTTCCTATAAGATCATGTGTAAATCATCTTTTCATCATCGTTTATATAAATCAACGTAGAAACTGTTTGTTAAAACATAAAATATAAAATACACATATTGTGTAGTGGTTAAGTGCTTGCCTACAAAACGAAGCACAGAAGCACACCAGGTTGGATCCCTGGCAGAGGACAAAAAATTATCACCATGGTTTTTCGGGCTTTAATAATTAAGTGGCTTCAATCCCCTGTAGACAAACCATCTGATGAAGAGTAAAAGAATTAATTTCTTTTTTTATTAAAAAAAACTTTATTATTATTAACTTTACAATTACTAACTTTACAATGACTTTTGACTTATAAATAAGATTAAAATTAAGAACGACTTTTGTCGTTTGACTGTATAACTAAATAGAACGCTGTATTAAGTTATTACCAGCTTATATATTATTTTTGTGTCATTCTTGCCGGTAAACAATTCTAATGAATTGTTTACTGATTTTCGTTATTGGTAATTTTGTCTGTGCGAACGGAAACGTTAAAAATCAAAATAGTTTATTGCACTTGTTTGCATTCTTCGTAAACAAGTGCAGTTGCACAAAAAAATATTTTAATTAATATTTTACAATTCTTTAGAATTCTTTACCAACTTTTATTTGTTACCAAAATAAAGGCTAAATCTGTTCCAACGGAAATGCAAAAATGGTTTATTGAACTTGTTTGTGTTCTTCACAAACAAGTGTAGTTGCAAAAAATTAAATCAAATGTATTTATGTTTTTATTTTATTGGAATTGTTTACCGATTTTAATTTCCAAAAATTTGGTCAGAAATGAAAAAGTAAAAATTTAAAAAGTGCAAGTGTGCACAATTGTAAGTTCGCGCGTGTGGGGACGGTTAGATTATAGTATTAGGTGTATTCACTATATTAGGGATCACCATAACTAAGAAGCCCCTGACCGTGGAAAAATAGAGGATAATATGAAAGCAAAATGTCAGACAGCCGCCACCACAAAAATAAATCAAAGAATGATTAGCAAAAAATTTCAAATGAGCTGCCAAAAAAAGCTTTATAACATACATATGTATGTATACAACTTTTTAAAAATCAGAAGTTTTTAAAATCTTTTCAACTTTTTATTTTGGAAATCTTTTGTCATTTTTTTTTTTTTTTTGTTTTTATAAAAAAAAAACAAGATATACTAATAAAATCAAGAAGAAACCCTTTTTGAAAAAACAAGAAGAATACCTAATAAAAACCTTAAATTTACTTCTTGATTTTTTTAAAAAAGTTTTCCTTATTAAAATAATAAAACTTCTTTCTTGAAAAAAGAACATATAAATTTTGTTCTATTTTATTAGGTATTTAGACACTGTTTTTTCTGTATGCACAGTGGCTAAAGGAATATAAATGTTGGAATCGGTAAACTGAAAAAGGAGGCAGACGACGAACAACTTTTCGGCTCGTCAAACAGTATAAAAGAAACCTTTAATCAGGAAAGCAAAAAAAACTACACCTCTAGAGATCTCCAATTTCAGATGGTAGAACAGTTCTGAGGTAAATTTTATGCCATCTTGAGGGTAACTAATAATGCTCGCTTTGTTTTAATTCCGATCTAATTCTAATAATTAAAACCCTTCAACTGAATTAAACTACCTGCAACATTTAACAACACAGAAAAAAAATTGTTGCTCCTATTAACAGTTTTAATTAGTTTCAGATACAACTTTAATTTCATTTTTAATTAATTCAATTATCTACTTAATTGAAATATTATTGAATTTATTCTTAATTAATTATATAATTGAGTCAAGTAAAAAACTATTTAAATTTGTATCTGAAACTAATTAAAACTGTTAATAGGAGCAAAAAATTTTTTCTGTGAATTTAATCTTTTCTTACCATAGCTAACGCATGTCTTCTTATAAATGAAGATTAACTTTTAGTACTTTATTTGAAGACTAACATAAATTTCACTAAACTCATTTCTATTTTACCTCAATTATTAATATTTTGCGAAACAAGCAATCTCTTGATAATCTTTCATATTCTGTGTTGTTAAATAAAATAACATTGTATTATCGCAAGTTGTCTTTAAATCGCTGCGTTTTAGAATTAGACATATTTGAGGACAAATATTTTTTAATTTTTAACTACAATAATTTTCGAACAAGTTTTTACATCCGCTAAAACTTTAATTAACGACCTTTAAAAATTATCCTAATTGTTTACTGATTTAATTTATATAATTTCGACTTTTCAGCGACTTCGAGTAAACCAAGAATGGGACAAAACCAAATGCATGACAAATAAAAACTCCTCCACATTTCTTTTAAATTTGATGTAAAAATAGAACAAATTTATAAGTTAATTAAAACTACCTTGCACAGTGGGGCAGAATCAATATATTTTGGAAATAACCTAGTAATTTATAAACGGCTAGGCCAATTGATGCAATCCAAAATTTGACATGAGTATAGCAGAGGAGTATCTAAACTTAAGTTTTAAAGGTGGGTACCATACACCCTACAGTGGCGCTATGTGGTCTCAAATTTGGGAACCTTTTACAGCCATTTCTTCAGTTTTATTCTGATTTTTTAAAGGTCTTGTCAATACCTACAAAAAAGTATCTAAATTTGCAAATATTAATTCAAAGTGATTGAGTTATAAGCATTTTAAGAAAACAAATTTTTGATATTTCGATACCCTGGTCCAGTTTTTTAAACATATTGGGTACAAATTTTACCAAATTTTATTGCTGATATCTGAAAATTTCGATTTTTGCAATTTTAATTTTTGTCGAGGTTTTTAAATTACCAGAATAACTTAAATTAATTGCGCATATATCAAAAATTTGTATCCAATGAGAAAAGACACCAACACAGAATTGATTAATAAAATATTTTATTAACGACATCTTGTAGATGATTTTTAAAAATGCGTGCAGTGAGGTCAAAGGTTTTGGAAACCGTGGCTATTTGCCTCAGAGAACCTATATACTAAAAATTTTCACTGTCACACTTTCAAAACGTTGTGAAAATTTCCACAAATTTAATTTGGAAAAAGTACGAGGACTGCATGTTAATATGATCTATTGATCTTCCTACTTTACCAGATAAGATTCCCTGAGGTCGAAGGGTTTGGATACAGTGAGGTTAAAGATTTTGGAAACATTGGCTTATTCATTAGACGTAACTGTTGCGCAACGGTTGATGGTTTGTTTTACAAACGGATTGTTGAGTAGTTTCGCTCAACTCAAGAGTAAGAGTAAGGTATTTTTTCTATCATACATTATTTTACAAGCAAACATGATGCCCTCATCCTATTCTATCGCCTTATTTTTTAGCTAAATTACTTCATTTCTCCCTCTTTTATGTGTTTTAATCGCTTTCATTTGTCAGATCTTTATTTTGCCGTTTCTAAGACGTAACTGTTGAGCTCAAAATTTATAATATATAAATAAATAACGTGTCCAATGTTTTATTGATTTGCTTATGTCAGCTAGAAAATCATTTTCATTTCTTTCTTCAAAAATAAATAAATAAATATAACAAATAATATAAACTGATTTCATAGCTTTTTGGTATTATAAAATGCGAATTAAGTGTCCTAGTAGGCTAGTAGGTAGTATGCTAGTCTATCTGTCTGGGGGTTATGGGTTCGATTCCCATCGATTAAGTTAGAATTTACTGCCCGTCCCACTATGTCACACAATTTCGGTCATGCGCATACAAAAACAAAGTTTTTGAATATGTAATTTGTAATTGTATTGTGACATTCAAAAAATTATGAATTATTTCATAATGATTTTGAATAATTTTGTCATTATGCGAAAAAAGTAAGGAACACGTTTTGAACATTACATTTTTCATGAAGTGCAAATATTAATTGTTTACTTTTGCACTTCAAACACTCTTATGTAAATATGTTAGATACATGGACACGTGAGGAATCGGCTTAGTAAGATTAATTTTGGAACATGCTTAACACAGGGTAGTTTACAGTTTATTTATTAAGATAAACTGTACACTACATATAAATACATAACTTTTTAAAAACACACGTTAAATATGTCATATTCTATATTACGATTTATGCAAAAATGGATGGTTTATGTGTATTTTTTCTTCTCTGTATTTTTAAACGTCTATTTCTGGATTAAGCGATATAATTTGTTCGAGTTATTTTTTAATTGAAATTTTGCAATTTTTATTACTCGAACGATTAATCGACTTAAAATTCTACGATTAATCGAGCGATCGAGTGGATACTCTAGTTAATATACACCCTAGCTGACCAGAAAATTAAGAGTCACTGACATAATATAGTTTATTGCCTAACAAAATATTAACATAATACATAGACTGCATTGTTATAGACGAACAAGCAGCATAAGTAAAGGCCAATTTGAGCCATAAGCCTGATACTCTGTTTAGTTTTTCATGCGGAATGCTGCCAAACTACATACATAAAAAATTTCCATGAAAAAGTCATGAAAAAATGTTGCAGAAGTAGTACTCTGTTTTTACTGTTGCAAAACATTGAAATGTTTCCGGCAACATTTTATCAAAGTTGCGAAATAAAGCAAATGGGGGAAAAATTTTTAAAAACCTGACGAATATAAAGAACTACAATTGAACAATGTTGTATGAATATCGGATCAGGAAAAATTAAGAAAATTATTTATTTTTTTTTTTGCAAGTTTATTTTTAATTGCTTTGCCATTCTTGTAAGTTTTAGTCTTAGTTCAAGTGCTTAATTGTGGAATTATGATATTTTAATTTTGAGCAAAAAAAAATAAAAATTGTTTATAAAAGCAATTGCTTTTCAGCCTATAAATTTTTCAAATGATGTATGGTAAAAATGGTCAACAAATATAAATACCTATTAACAAATATTTCGGACTATATGAATAATTATAAAACGCATATTCGGATTCTTGTGTAGTAATCTATTGTAAGCATTATTTGAACAGAGGATGTTAGTTAAAAAAAAAAATAAAAAATCAGAAGAGAAAAAGAAGAAGCAATCTAAAAAGCACCTACAAGTAAGTTGGTTTTTCATTTCATTTTACTTCTGCGAAATTCTAAAGTCATAGAATTATTGGTCTCTCATCCTGCCATTTGTAAAAATACGTGCACTTCAATTTATGTGCACAAACATACATCCATACATATGAAAAAGGTAAACTGAATTCATAAATACTCGTACATGTATGGGCATGCAAGGATATATTTTTTTGTTCTCATACCTTTATGCATACATCCTTTAGTTCGGCTCGTGTTTACTTGGTTTTTGACTCTGACCAAAGGCTGCCTACCGAACAATGAAGGTAAAATCCCTTAAGCCGTTGTTTAGTTTTAAAACATGTTTCTGTCGCACTTGTAGTAGGTTTTGTTTTCAGATTGTTTGCTTGTTTGCTTGAATCCATATCCTATGAATATACGTATGAAACAAATTTGTTGTTTCTGCTTTTGGTCAATTTATAAAGTTGTGAGATTGACAGCAGGTCTTAGAGAAGTAAGTTTAAATTTCAATGTAAATTTATTCGCTTTCAGTGCTTTGTGAATTGCAAATTGAATAATTGTATCATTTTTCTCAACAGTAGTTCGAGTGCAGTAGGAAATTTGTATGATAATTGAAATCAAATACTGAATATCAGCTTGAATGCTTGCGGTATTTGGTGCGTTTTGCAATTTTTTTTTTTTTTTTGGAATATCTAATGGAATTTTAATTTTGTGAATTATTGAGTTCTTTAAATGTAAAAACTAGTCTTTTGGAATCCACACGTGTTATTCTTTTGGCTTTTATTACTATTAATATTATAATTATTATTATATTATTTTGGTTTGAATATTAATTTTATATAGAAAATAAAAATTTTATTAGAACTTCACAGAGCTATAGATGAGGTACAATTTAAGATATATATTTAAACCTTAAAACTCTCAAACGGTTTTATCACAAAGTAGGGCAGCTGCGGCACAAATTAACCGATGCCAGTTTCTATTTGTTTAATCTTTTTTTACAATCTTTTGTATCATCTTCCTTAATAGACAACTGCTTCTTACTTAAAGGTTTAGTGTTTTTTTACGGTGTAGTGTTTTTTATTACGGCTAGTAATATAATTGACTTTTAAAATTAAATTTTTATTTTTACATACATTAGCCTAATTCTCTGTGAGTACTGGAAACAAAACCCTTCCCATGGTCTTGAATTTTATTTCTTTGAATGAACAGCAGATTTATTAGTTAAAAAAATTAATAACCACCCCTATTCTGCATTTTGATTACGTTCCCGCATTCAGTTACGCACGAATCGAAAAAATGGTATTCCAAACAAAAACTGAATCGAAAGAAAAAGAAGAAGAGTAGAGTATGTTTAACACAACTGTTTTTCTATGAAACGAAAGATATGGGAACAAAAATATAAACCATTATGACAAATAGAATTGTTTATTTTTTAAATTCATTAAAAAGTAAAATTTATAAATTTAAATTTGTTACATAAGGCAATTATGCTGAACATGTTGGTGCCGGTGCTCCCGTATATGTACTTGGCTGCCATTATGGAATATTTGTCCGCTGACGTTCTTAAATTGGCTGGTAATGCTGCTCGTGACAACAAAAAGACAAGAATCATTCCTCGTCATTTGAAATTGGCTATTCGTAATGACGAAGAGATAAAGAAACTATTGTCTAGAGTAAAAATTGGCCAAGTTTTAACGAAACATTCAAGCTGTACTTTTGCGCAAGAAAACATAAAAAAAAAATTAAATAACTAAGAGATATTAGTGCTCCAACTTTTCCAATATGAATCCTGCAGGGCTGGAGGTGATATATAACATTTGTATGCATAATTGTATAACAAAAATAAAATTTTAATTTATGGATCCACCCGTTTATTTAAGAATTTTTTTTTTCATTCAAAGTTGGCGAAACTTTTCATAACGCTCTTGTGCCGTTGTTTTCCACCAAGAAATTAAATAAAACTAAAATTTCAGTAAAAAGCAATTAAAACTTAAAAAAACTATTTGTTGTATTTATTACATATTAACATCTTTTATTAATTAAACGCTCTTTTAAACTAATCAAATAAAAACCGAAAAACTTTCCATTAACAAACTCACAACTTACAAAAACGTAGCTACGATCGTAATGCAGAATACATACAATCGTAAAAAATTAAATGAAACGGAACACAAAATACCAAAGTTGACAAACGGAGAAAATTTCGTTTCGAATCAAATTTTTCAAATTATTTAATAACAATCATAATTTTGAAAATAGCACATAATTTCCTAAACGCTGGCGTTATAATTCGAATTACAGAAGTCTGCATTTTTCATAAACGCTTATATTACAATCGCAAAAGAATTTTAAGAATTTTAAATAAATTCCTTGATTTCTGAATTTATTACTAAACTAGCTGTGTCCGCCACGGCGTGGGCGTCCTGACAATATTTTGCCTTGAAAGTATTCCACACCAATTATAACACTCTTACTTTTATAGTGCTTCAGTTATGGTTTATGTATTTACTTTATATAAAGGTACCCATCCCTGGATAAAATTCTAAAATTTATAAAAAAATTCTAAAAATTGTTGTAAAGCTCTTTAAAAGGTATTTGAAATAGTTTGATCACTTTGTAATTCCACAAAGTCAAAATACAAATCAAATAAAAATTTTAATGAATAAATTATTTATTTAGGCTTAAGTTCTAAAGAGATAAAGTTATAAAGAGATAAAGAAAAATTAGGCAGAGCAAAATGCATTTTCTAGACAGCTACGTCCGTCATCAGTACTCTTCGTATCTATCTACCTGGTAGTTTCAATTGCATTTTCTAGATGTCTGGACGTAGCTGTCTAGCGGACACGGCTTTGACATTGTTAACTTCAATACTATTGTGTTAATAATCAAAAATATACATTTGTAAAATAAAAAATATCTAATTGTTGTTCATTGCTAACCAAAGGATAGCTAATAGCAACACGGATATATACTATTTTCAAATAAAGGATAATATACAAAGAGAATAAAAATAAAAAAAAATGTTTGCTTGGTAGTATAATATAAAAATAAATAGTGTTTAAAAGTGTAAAACAATTTCAAAAAAAAGCTCTATCTCCTATGAAATATAATGTAAAATTAAAATTTCTCATATTCTATTTCTTTGATAAGTTTGTTTAAATAGAAAATTAATAACAATTGAAACTACCAGGTAGATAGATACGAAGAGTACTGATGAGGGACGTAGCTGTCTAGAAAATGTATTCTGCTCTGCTGGTTTCTAATTTTTCTTTATCTCTTTATAATTAAGAACTTAAGCCTAAATAAATAATTTATTCATTTAAAAATAGTTCAAATAAAATTCATATAATAAAAATTTTATACAATTGGCAATTTGGGAGTAAATAATTAATATTTTGCCATTATTTTAAAACAGCGCCATCTGTTGTGCAACCGTTTTTAAAAAATCTCGCTTTCAAAAATAAAAGATGCCTTAAAGTATGCAGTAGCTTTAAAGCGGTAAAAAAATCGGCTTACTTTTACTGCTTTTTCTCTTTATTATCTCTTGGCAATAAGGTATTTTTGCGGAAAAAAGTATCCTATATTGGAATCAGGGTTCTAAAGTACCTCCTCGCAAAATTTTGTTAAAATCCATCCAGATACATATTTTCTTTACATAACGGTACTCAGCTTTGGATAAAATTCTAAAATTTATATATAATTCTAAAAATTATTGTAAACCTCTGTAAAAGGTACTTAAAATATTTTAATACCAATGTAATTGCACAAAGAAAAAATAAATATTAAATACAAATATTATTCAATTAGCGCCTAATGTTGCGCAATAGTGTTTAAAATATCCCAGTTTTAAACTTTCTCCACTTTCGATTGGAAATGGAATATTTTTGAGGAAAAAAGTATTCTATATTGGAATCAAGATGCTAAGATACCTACTCACAAAATGTTGTTAAAATCCATCCAGTAGTTTTTACGTGATGCTAACACAAGTGAAAAGCAAACAGACAGACAGGCGGAAGGCGAAGTTACTGTTTTATTATATGTATAGATTTTAACTAATAATTATAACCGTAAAACTTGTTAAAATAAAAAAATTAATCGTAGGCTTAACCTTTTTGTGATTTGAGTAATAGTTTAGTTTAGTTTAATACCTTGAGTTTTATTTTGGTTAAAAAATAAAACTAAATTAAAGTGATCACACTATATGGTTCTTAAAAAATAATAAAAACTGTTGTCATACCTTTGTTGTCATAGTGAAGACCGTCGTCACTGGCTGTAGTCATACCAGAAAGGTATGACAACATACCAAATATTATAAATCTGTTACTATCAAACTTTAAACTAAAGCTCAATGCTGTTACAATTTTCAAGTTTATTTAACACCGTCAGATGGGTTACTTCTGTGGACAGCCTCGCAAAACTCTGTCAGACTTCATAATTTCGCGTGAAAGGGGCTTTGAAAATAATCTATTCTAAACAATAAAACCATAAACTCAGCATATCAAATTAACTTTTATTAGTTGTATTTCAATTTTCTGGCGAATCATAAATATATCAAAATAAATTTATTGTATAGAATATAAAACCCCCAGACATATGAATACAATCATAAAAATGTTTATTCCACTTTATTAAATAAACTTGAGAACTTATTTATTCGAATACATTATAAGTTTAAAATAAGAATAAAATAAAACACACCCACAAACGAAAACGGAAACGCAAGTAAAACACCAACAAGAAAGCTAAGGTCCTTGAAAGAATATAAATCATTCCAAAAGATTTTGCAACAAACTTCTACGCTCACACTTACAAGTATTTAAACTGTTCATTGTAGTGGTATTTTGATGGCGGTTAAGTTAACTGAACGCATCGATATGTGGCCGTGTGGTAAAAAGTATTACGAAGGCAAAATTCAGTCAAGTGTGTAAACTGAAAAAAAAAGAAAAAATACATAAGAAATTCAAACACTTCTGAATGAATCCCAAGGATTTCTACGCGCAATGAAACAACAAATCCAAACTTCTTTCAAGTGGAAATCATATATTTAAATAACAATAAGCATCAGCAATAAAAGCAACAAAATAATAACCGTAAAATGTAACCAACATGTAAGCTTCCTGTTTAACAAGGGGTAAAGAAAACAACGTGCAACATTAAGAATCGATAAATATTCCAATCAAAAATTTAATACGAAAAGAAAAATTAATATTTTAAAGATTAATATTAGGAGCATGTCAAGGGGTAACACAAAATGCACTACGGCCAAAAGGGAAATTCTGTTAAAAGTTTTAATAAAAGACACAACTGCTCAGTTGATATTTCTGTTGTGGCCTTATAAAAAATTTACATCGTTGCCCCTACCTAGCAAACTTAATATTAATTTTGAAGTTTAAAAAAGTATGCAAAAGTACGTTTCGATTCAATTCGGGCTACTTAATCCTTCGACGGTTCAATTTTCCTCACTTGCTCTCATTTGAGTTAGGATATTTCAAAACAAAAAAAAAATAAACATTAGTAAATGGATTCTCTTAGATAAGTTTGCTACTTAATATTGTTAAGTTTGAGTTTTTAAGGAATGCCTGCATTAGGGTGCAGAAATGACTACATGTTTGTAATTTCTGCATTTGTACTCGCATAAAAATAGTAATAAGGAAGCGATTTAATCTTTTATTTTTTTATTTTAGTTAATTTGCAGTTGTTAACAATAACAAATGGAAAAACTACAAATTCAAAGAATAATCCAAAAAAAAAAAAATAACTCTTATGTACTCAATTTTGCACTTGCTGGTAGCACTTAAAATATTTTGTACTTTTAGTACTTGGTCCATAGCCATTTATTCTGCAATACACTATTTAGACGTTTTGGCATACTTTCAACATTTTTTTCTACAATTTCATTCTGCACACGTTACGACAACTCGATTAAGTCCGATGAAGCTCTTCGATATTTTCCCCATCGTCTTTTTACACTTGACCACAAGTTCCCAACTATATTGAGGTCGGGACTTTGCAGAGGCCACAGCATCAACTGAAATTTATTCCAAGTCAGACATTCCTCAATGATTTTTCAGGTGTGTTCGGACCTCTAGCCTGTTGCAACGGAGCACAGTAAAGAAAAATCAAAATCAAATTTATCAATTTATACCATATGTGTTTTCTATTCCAACTTTTAAAATATATAATGATTTTAAAAATCATCCATAGTAGGCTATGCTTTAAACCAGGGCGAACAAATACAAGGTGAGTGCACGGGCGAATGCTTTAGAATGCTTTCACAACACAATTACTTGGGTACACTCGAAAAATAGCAGAGAAAATTGTAATTAAGATTTAATGAATAAACTCCTAATATCTTCTGATCCATTAATTTCATTTAATAGAAATACAATAAATACAAGCGGCTCTTTCAACAATAATCAAGAAATTAGTAATTATATACTAGTAGATGAATCTTTTAACACTGATTCAGACTCAAAGTTATTTTAGTGATTAAGAAATAGTTTACAATTGTTAAGTTATTTGAATTTGTTTGTAACGTTATTATTAATCTTTATATAAATATGTTTTTTATCTTAAATAATAATTTAGTTTTAAAATATTTAGTGTTGTCAATTTGGTAACCCTATTCATATTATGTTATTTGAATATCAATGGTTATGAGTATTTTCAAAACTTTAAATAATAAAAATAGTAAAAAGTTTAAAGTAATGTTATATTCAAAAAAGTTTTACGGCAACTCTAAATAATTAGAGATTGGTTATATTTTATAAAAAAAAACTATCACGCTTTATCTTTTTGTATGTGAAATGATAGATTAAAATTCCAAAAAATAATAATTACTTAAATGGGGGAATTTTGGGAATCTAATTGTCCCTCCACCGAAAAAGTAAAAGGATTTCTAAAAATGTTAATTAATTTTTGAAAATAGTAAGCCAAGAGATATATGTGCCAAAAATTTCATTAGCTACCAAAACTCCTTCGATTTTTTTTTTCCAGTTTTACTATGGGGACCGTTCATTGTGCGGAGGCATTGAAAATACCCTCAAGAAATCAATTCAGGCCTTCTATAAGGCATGGTTAGACCTTCTCTCGGATCCTCATTTTTGTGTGCCTTCCAAAGAAGGCCTTTTAGATGGCCTTGGCTCTTTCTTCTAAAAGATTGAATCCTTTTTGTATGACAGATACATACCTAATTTTCTATTTTTAGATTTCTGTTTATAAAACACAAAAAAAAAGAATTTCCTTTATCTACTTCATTGCTGCTTGAAATTGAGATGCTACGATAGACTGATTGGCAATGACTATCAGCCTAGAGGTTAACGGTTCGGATCCCAAAAAATTTTAATATTTCAATTAAAACTAAATTAAAATTGCTTAAAATTAGAACAACTTTTTTTTAGTTTTTGCTACAAAAACCCTTCCAAGAGATGTTAAGTTAAAGGCCTTCTAGCAGACAATTTTCGGAAGACCTTCTGGAACGCCTGTCGGCAGAAGGGACAGTGGAAGGCCTACTCCGCAAAGGCATGAGAATGGAATGCGAACGGAATGCAAACAGAGGGCTTGTGCCTACAAAAGAAGGGGTAAAGAGGCCTCCTAGAAGGCTTTTATACTCCTTCTTTTTACTACTGGGTATATTTGTATACACATACATATGTATATTTATAATACATATGTACTTTAATAAAATGAAAACTCCTTTTTGTTTTGTTTTGGGGGACTTTTATTAAAAATGGAATTGATTTTTATTTAATAAATTTGGATTTAATTTTTTTAAAGTTACAGAAAAAGATTTATTTATGTAATCAATTTTAGGGGTTTTTTATTTGCTTTTAGGGGAGAGAGAAAAAACAATCTGGCAACCGTGGTGCACAAATGCATGTACTCTTGAAATTCGTTTTGTACTCTCATTCTTAGTTTTAATTTTGAAGTTTAAAATGTAAACAAATGTATACATCCATACAAGTTGCTGCACACGAACACAAATGCAATATTAAAGAAGAAATTAGAAAGATTGCAGAGACAAATGTTGCATAATGTAATTCGGGACTAAGCCACATTTCAAAGTATATATGCATTTTATAAAACTTTCATGATTGATATCAAATTAAAGCGTATGAAATCACCTTTAAAATGAGCTATTACCCAACTTCCTAGGGCTTACAGAAGTGGAATTAGAATATATTTAATCCTCGAGTGCATATGCAAAAAAGCGATATTTTCCTATTTTGATAACTTTATAGCTGTAAGATATAGAATTTTTTTAAAATTACATTTGGCTTCAGAAAGTCAAAGAATATAAATAACAAAAGTTTCAATAAAATCGGAAGTGGTAAATTTGAAAGCAATTTTTTTTTGGTTGATTTGAGATAGGAGTACCGAAATTTTCTAAAAATATTTCTCAATTATGTTATTACATGTATAATATGTATGTATATAGATTAAGTTCTCACTTTTGTAATGGATACGGTTTATAATAAGAAGATAATTTTAATTGAGTTAATTGAGACCCGAAAATTTTTTACTGTGAAGCAATATGTCGCCTAACAGCTCAGGCCTATGATTTTTAAATGCAAAACTTAAGCTTGAAATTAAACATCGCGATGTTAAACTAATTGATTATAAAATAAAATTTATTTAACTATTTTTCAATTCCCCCTCTGTGCGACAATATATTTATTTTATACATTTATACTTTTTTTCTTAGACAATATCTATAAAAATCTGCCATCTGACTTTAAATCAAATTTTGTGGTCTTTTAAACCCTTCAACTTCCAAATAAATAAAAATTTCATACTTGCAAATGTGTCTCTACAATCTTGAAGTCATCCTGAAAAAATATACATTAAACATTTCTTAACATTAACTCAGGTTTGTTTTAGCTATTCACACACCCCTTTAAAAGAGAAATATTTTTTCATTCATATTTGTTATTTAGCTCTTCATATTTAATTCAAAAAAAAAAAATGCATTAGACATTTTATAGTGTTGTTGACATTTTACTGTTGATTATACGCCAGCATTATCAAAAGACTTCATGCTAGAACTAACGCCATCAAAGAATGCACAAAAAAGAAATGAAATAAAACAGATATTTTGGCATAAAACTGAAGAATATCACCAGATATCAAGACTTGTAGGAACTAAAATGGGAGTAAAAAAGAAGAAGAAAATAAAAGGATTCTTTTGATTTTAAATTTAATGTTAAAATTGTGCACTCAGGTAATAACTTACTTAAGTTAACAACAGAAATTTATTGCAAAGCTCCAGAAAAAGTTTTATTTTATTCACTCTTTAAGTGTACGTACGAATGTGTGTGTCTGTGTATGGAAGCATTGAAAATGCCAATTGCAATTTTTTACCAAATTCTAATTTAACTATTTTCTAAAGGATCAATAAAGTTATTATGACTTCATTGCCAAAAAATATAAGTTGTCTTTCAATATCAATTTTTAAATTATTTAAAGTTGAGTAAAATAAACTAAGATTTTTTATAAGAAGTGTTTCAGAAACTAACAATAATAAAACTTTAAGTGGCAGTACACAATAAGCTCTATGTTAATCTTGGTATCGTACACATAAAAATTCATATTGTAAATAAAGTTATTATTTTCACAATAGGAAAATATATTGAAGAAAAATACACCAAAAACTATTTTATTTATTTATTTTATTTTTTATTTATTTAATAATAAAAATAATAATAACAATTATTGGAACTGGCTGCAGCGGTCTTCGTCCTTACATATTTATACATATTTTGTAATTTTTATTCACATATTAAATAAGTTAAAAAATAAGGATGTATGTACATATATATCTATATACTTATGTTTACGAATGTACACGATTACAGATTTTTAATAATTTGTAAAATTAGATATTTTTTAATAGATTTAAAGTCTAATCTTTTAATTGCTTCTAGCAGACTCTTTGGAAGCGTTGTATCTTTATAACAAGATGGTAGATGAGACATCGTAATTTTGTTATTGCATTTCGGGCATAAATGTTGATTTTCATTTTTCAAAAGATGTTGGTGCGTTAGCTTGCTATGGTCAAGTCTTAAACGCGTTAATATTTATTGTTGATATTTGGGCATTCCTGTGGTATTTTTTATTTTTTGGTTATAAGACCAACTACTCACAGTACACTGATACAAAAAAAAGTGTTAAAATTAATTTATTGAAGAATTTAATTCCGACTAAAAACTTCAAATTTTTAAATAGTTTTACATGATAAAAAATAAATAAATCGTAGGACTATTTGGGTTTGTTAAAGCAGAACGTTTTGAAAATTAAATAAATATGTAAAAATTATAATTTATATACAAAATTGAATCAAAAAATAATGACCGGGAAATGAAGCGAAAAATACTGATAGTTTTGGAATTATTAATGCCCATCATTATAACTTATATATATATATATATATATATATATATATATATATATATATATATATATATATATATATATATATATATATATATATATATAGCTAAAGTTAGGTTTTATGTTTTACCTATCATACTTTAATAACAAACATACTTTAAAGGCAAATTATAGTTATTAAAAAAAAGGTAATCGAGTTTGGAATTAAGCATTTTTGACGGAAGGACTTCCCAACTGGATTACCAACTTACAGATTTTAACAAGGCGTGAGACTAAAATAACCAGTTCTTCAGAATTGATTACGTAATGTTTATTTCGCAACAAAATACCTTTTTATTTGCCTTAAATAATTAAGTAGGCTACTTAGAAATTTGTAAAATTTATTTGAAATAATGACATATTTTGTAAATATTTTCAAGGTATTGTAATACCTTGAATTTATTGTATCTTGTAAATATTTTCAAGGTAAAACTATAAGAACTCATTCAATTACAAATTTCTTTTTTTGAAGTTTAATGCGTAATGTGTTTTGTAATCGAGTAAGAAAATTGGGTCTAATTTTTTGCAAAGTACTTATCTTTCCTAATTTTTTGCTAAGTACTTACATCTCCGATAAAATCCTAACTTTTGTTTAAAGTTGAGTAAAATAAACTAAGATTCTTAATAAGAAGTATTTCAGAAACTAACAATATTAAAACTTTAAAGTGGCAGTACACAATGAGATCTATGTTAATCTTGGTAACTTAGTAAGTTATTATATTCACAATAGGAGAATATATTGATATTAATGGGTCTAAACATATTACATTATATTTCAATTAAAAGAAAACAAATTTATTTTACGCAAATATCTGGCTTTACTTTAATACTTTAAAGTTCTGTTTTGCAAGCTGATGTCGATAGAAATTTTATTACACAGTTTAATATTTTTCAAGTTTAAAACATTTGTTTTACAGCATTGCTTTACCATTCAAGAAATGATATTAAGTTTGTAATAAATTTGTCCTTTAGACTTCTTTACCACATTGTCAATTTATATACGTACAACAATATACATATAATAATAGAAAATAATATAAGAAAAACTCAGGAAAAATGGCACACAACATTCAAAATCTTTCACCATCTATGCGAAAGAAAAAAAGTTTCTCAAGCATAATCTTTTGTGAATGTAGAACTAATCATTTTGTAATTAAATTAAAAAGTCATTTTCTTTTATATGAAAGTTATAAAACACAAATAGAGACAAATACACATACATATACACAAACTCTTCGTGCATGCAGAACGAAAAGAAATGGAAAAGGAACTTTTCAATCTAATTTGCATACATTTAACATTGTTCAAGAACAACAAGAAGAAAAAAAGTTTATACACTCATGGAAGTATGAGTAAAAATGTATTTACTTACGAAGGATGTGTAATGTGTCATTTACGGTGTATGTATTTTGAAAATTGCTTTTCTTTCATAGACTTCAACTAAGTAAAACAAGTACCTGCCTGCCATGTAAAACCTTGCATTACCTAAAAAGTAATTTACTTTTGAATAAAATGCAACTCTGGCCTAATCGCTGTTTGAATTTTTTTGCAAAAATATATATAATACTTGTAATTAATAGTGTGAAAAGCCCTTAAACAGCTTTTAAAATAGATTTGCCATACAATAGGAAGCCTTATCGCTGAACTTATATTTGGCTTACTTAAAAGCTAACTTTATCAAAGATACAGATATGCTTTACGGTGGAGCAAAACAGTGGCATCATATTCTTGATTCAAATCATATTCTTCAATTTTTATCCTGGTTAGATTTTACTTGTAGTTTACTTGACCTATCACTTTGTAGTCCATTATTTGTAAGCATTTTTCTAGACCTTCTGCCATTTGGGCTATTGCCTCAGAAGCACCGCCCATCCCTTGCGAGGCATTCGTGTACTTTTCTTTCGGTCAATAACAATCTTCGAAAACTAACCACTTCATCTCTTGCGAGGTTTGGAATACCATCCTTATCATATTTTTATGGTCCTACTTGATTTTATCAAATTAATAATTTATACAATTTCGAGATCGAAAGCCCTTCTTCGATTTAATATAGGCAACCTCTTATCAGAGCAGCACTTAACTAGAAGCCTGTTAAATGCCTTTACCGTAGACTTACTACTTATTTTATATTACTACTTATGTTATATTACTATTTATGTTATATTATTTATTTAAATTTTTGTCATAGTTGCTTTTTTACTTAGGTTTCAATATAGACAAACAGTACTGGTGATTCAAGTTTTATGAAGCTTCAGCATCAAGCAATACTTGTAATCGTTCTTTCAACCTTTGATAACCACATTTAACTTGACCACTTCAGTCAAAAATTAGCCAATCAATACCTGCACAACAACAATTCGAAAAAATCTTTTAAAGATATCCTCGCATTTCTGGAAACTGTGAATAAGAATCTTATCGCAGACATAACCAATTTAGCAAGTTAATGGTTAGTTCATACACATGAAGATACAATAAATAATATTAAAAAAATGAATGGGAATTACATAATATCACAATGAGAATTTTTATATTCCACCAAACCCCATTAGAAAATCCTGTATGTTAATCATGTATGTTAATCATGTATGTTAATCATTGGGAACTTTCTAAAATTCTGGCCGATTATTTAATGATTTATTTAACATTTATATGTCGAATATAGCTCAATCTATCCTTCGGTTGAATATACTACGTATAAACATATATCTCTCTAAAGCTAAGCTAGACCTCTGGGCTAATCAAATCTACTGAAATCTAATTACTATTTCAAATCAAGCAAATAGCAGAGAACCTAACCTGAAAATCAAACACCAAAATTAGGAAAAAGGTTTCTTGATGAGCTGAGTAACCAGTGAAATACGTATAGGAACTAACTCTTTTCCCCCCAATAAATAAATTGCATTTTTATTATAAAACGTTATGGGTACTTAGCATAATATTAAATTATTAAAAAATTAATTTCGTCAATTTTGTATTTGTACTAGTAATCATTATCGTGTTAAGCTGGATTAATACTTTTGTTTCGAAACAAAAATTTTTTCCTGGAAACATTTTTTTTACTCAGAGTTTTCTGCACCACGGTTCACCCATTTTGAAAAATTTGTATGGAAAAACAAAGCTGCCATTTGAAATACAAACCCTTATAATAATTCCCATAAATTGACATGCAGCAATTGATAATATTTTCACGTTTTTTCTGTAAAACAACATAAGAATTTTGTATTACTTAACGAATGCTTCTGTTAATAGTTATTCAAATACATAATACCGATTAATTGCAAAGCATATTATAACAAGTAAAAGTGCTATATTCGGCTGTGCCAAATCTTCTATACCCTTCACCACGGTGTTTTTTTTTTTTTTTATACAGACATGTACAGCATTATCCTTATTGTCGACTCTTTACTTAAATAAAGTCGTATGAGAAAAAATCATTATTCATGAGTTAAAGAAATAGAAGACAAATGAAAACAAATTCCGTTGGCTATAATTACCGCCGTGTTGTCAGCTATTTAATGATATTGAAGACGACAGCTACATCGTAAACTCTGACATTGTTGTAGAAATATTTATTTTGCTTTTATAAAATTAAATAACTTTTTTAAAAAATTCTAAATATTTCCTTCAAAACTTTTTGTTCGTATATGAATTTGTAATTTGCAATTTTGTGACATTTTTTTTTTGTTGAATAAATGATAAATTATCCTAAGTTTACGACAGCCTCAACGGTGGTCGTGTAGCATTGCTGGCTTCAAAATAATCGTTTACCTATAAACGTGTGTATTTTATTTTTGACAGTTTGTAGTCGGTATCCTGAATATGTCTATGTGTTTAATGCATCTAGGTTTTAAAACAGAGATATCATCTATTTAAAAATCAAACGCATTTAAAAAAATATATACATACATATGTATATTCTTAATATTAAATATATATTATGTTATAGTCATGATTTTTATTTTCAAAGGTATATTGAAATTTTTGTTATAATTTTTCGAAAATTGTTCGTAAAAATATTTTTGTAAAATTTTATTCGAAAATTTTTTGCAGAATATAATTATATTTTGCAGAATATAATTATAATTCGATTATTTGAAATTTTTTTGTTAAATTTATGACTTTTCTGCGATCTATATTGAGTTAGAATGGTCAGACTAAAGCAAAAAGAAATCCTTACAAAAAAAAATTTCCTCATTGTGTTGCTTTCTATTAAGGTCTCTAATAAAAATCAAAGCAGAAAAACCCTACCAATCTAAAAACAAACAAAAATCGCCCCTCGCATGGGGTTATTGATCCCCCGAGATCTGTATGCACTCCTTGCAATCTACCTGTCACGGTTTAATATTTATTTAATAAAAAAGGAAAAAGATTAAGGCCGAAAATTAAAAAAAAACACGAAAAGAGTATAGGTGGGCGTGGTTTTTGGCCCGCAGCCTCCAAAGGAGTGATCCGATGTTGCTGAATTGCAATAGCAAAATTTTGGAAATTATGCCTGACATACTGGTGTGCTTAAATTTTTTGTATCTCTTCTGGTGCCTTGGCAAATGACATTACAACACGAACACGGACAGACGGATAGACGGACATCGCTTAATCAACTTCTCTATGTATAAGGATCCCGAATATACATATATACTTTATGGGATAGGAAATGAATATTGTAGAAATTACACACGGAATGACAAACTTAGATATACCTTTTCCACCTGTGGTGAATAAAAAAAGTAAAAAAATGTAATAAAAAAATATTAATAAGGAAGAAAGGGCAAAGAAGGAACTACTTTCAAATATTGAGAGTATTAGGTAAAACCTTCTGAATTCAAGCAGAGAGTTGTTCAGACAAAATAACTTCTCTCACTCTTTTAGAGAAAAATAAAACTTCACAAAATAAATTTTGTCCGGACAAAAATTTCGTCGAAAACAAATGGGTGAATCCTGCTTTAGAGACTAGCGGTTATAATATTGTTTATGGTCTATAAATTTAAGAGTCACAAGCGTGCTGCATAAAAATATTGTAATAACAACAAAAAAAGTATCGACATCTAAAATTAAGAGATTGTAAAAATTCCTTATTTTCGGCACATATTTAAAAATAATGTTAAACTTACACAACCCTCGCATTGAGCAAAAACTTTGCATTTGTCTCATACTAATATATGTAAATACATATTTCATGTCTATGTTGTAGTAAATGTTGTATTGACATAAAAGCTGACGGTTATAGCAGTAGATGATAATTTTGAAGATTTTGTAAGAAAAAAAAAACAAAACCAATAAACAAATAAGAAAATTTCCATAAAAAGCCTCACAAAAGTAAAAACGTCAACAAGAAATTAAATAAAATAAAACAAACATCTGTTGACAAACTGAACTTTAAGGAAACGAAAAATGAACGGAAACCCGTTTTGTAACACAAACACACTTTCAGGAAGCTTATCAGAGAAATTATATTAGTATGTGTTTGTGTGTGCAAGTGTTTGCATGTATGTACCTTCATAACTATTCATGTGTTAGTTTTAAACTACTAAAAAAATCAAAAGTAAGGAATGAGAAAAAGCCGAAAGAAATAATATAAAGTTTGTTGTTTTTTGTCTTTTTCTTTTCCACACGACTGAGTAAAAGCTAAAACAGCTATGAGAACTTTAAAATTGTCATTTAGCTTAAATCAATATACTCGTAACAAAGAGTTTTAAAGTAAATTATTAGAAAAACTGTAAATATTCTATGATCCTTCTAAGAGTTGAAATTCTTGAAATTCTATTACACCTTAAATTACAAGTCAGGCAAAAGACTTTGAGTTTATTTGTTATTAGACTTTATGCTTCAAAGATGGAATGGATATACATATGTATGAATGTAAGTATGTATGTATGTATGGTGTTACTCAACCAGATGTTTACGTGCAAGTGTCTATTCTGTGTACATTTCTGTATATTTAGTTAGTTTAGTTTTACTTACGTGTTGAACAATGTTTTGTTTTTATTGCTATTTGCTTCCTCAGAACTTTTCCTTTTTTCGGCTAAAGGCATTAAACTGGAAATTTTATTGAAACTCCGCAAAAGTCTGGTAAATATCGAACGAAATTGTTTTATTTTTACAAGAACTCACATTTTGGAATTTTGTTCTTTAACTTAGAAAAACTTTATTTTCTATTGATTTTTGTTTATTAAATCAGTAAAAAATATATCGTTAGCTAAAATGCAAAAAGGCGTAACTAAAAAAATATTCAGAATAGAGTTTTTTATTGATTACTATGAATGCCATTTAACTACATGTCTTGACGAAATTTTACACTTCTGCGATCAGAAATGACGCCCCGATAGACTGATTGGTAAGGCACTGATCTATCGGTCTGGTGTTGCGGTTTCGATTCCCTCCAAGGACTGGCTCTTTTCTGCAGACAAGCAAATAGCTACGCAGATAGTGCTATCTTAAAAAAAAACAAATGGATGCTATAAAGGTATCCGTTCTTTGAGCTTTATGACTGCTTTGGTGACAGGTCGTGGAAACTTCATCTAGCCAGGATGAAAATCAAAGATAATACTTGCAGACTGTGACGACTGAGACGACAGCGCACATTGTGTGTGAATGTCCAGCAATGGCGAGCATAACACTCAGGACCTCTGGCAGAAGCTTGTTAAATTTGGATGAAATGGGGGACCTCAGCTTTGAACAAATACTAGCAATCACTAGAGACTTCGTAATGAGAAAAAAGGCCGACAGTTACCAGTTGACAGTCTGATATCACTAAAGTCAAGATTAAAGGCAGGTTGCAGCACGTGACTCAATGAAAGTAGGTTGCCGTAAATTATATTTCGGTTGCCTATAACCATGGAGGACATGAAGGGGGTCAAAAAGGGCCCCATTAAATGGTCGTTTTTACCCCTACATTAATAAAGGGGTTTTTCAATAAGAGCGCTACAAAAGTTTTTTTTTAATAAAACAAAAACAGTTTTGGATATCAATGAAATTCTTTATTCCTGTAAAAGCATGTTCGATGCCATTATGTATGGAACTCGATGTCTTTTGCATGACCACCACGGGCACGCTTGCAGAAGTCCAGACGCTGAACCCAATTTTCGACGGTTTTCAAGCATAAATCGGCCGATACTACTGCAATTTCACGTTCGATATTCGTACGAAGTTCATCAATCGTCGCTGGCTTGTTGGCATAGACCATAGACTTGACGTAGCTCCACAGGAAATAGTCTAACAGCGTCAAATTACACGTCCGAGGCGGCCAATCGACTGGACCATTTCGTGAGATAACACGTTCTCCAAACTGGGTGGAATTTCGGTAGTAAATCTTAATAACTTCGAGTAGTTGTTGGCTCGTATATCTTTCCATCATGAAATGGCAAACCTTACTGAAGAAAAATGTCAAAAGAGCTGCAAGAAATATGGCGTCGTCTGCTGTCCCTGTCGCTCTACTTTTCTAACGTCCCTGTTCGAAAACCCCTTATAAGGAAAAACAAAAGGTTTTTGTTTTTCTGTAAAAATATATTTTTGTTAGTTACACATTTTTGCATTTTAGCTAACGATATGTATGATTGTTTCGTAGAGTTTAGTATTTAAAAGGTGTCCCAAAAGTCACGAAAGCTTTAAATTTTCCGCTTTTGTTGCAGTAAAGTGTAGATGTCGCTTGTTTATTTTGTAAAAAATTAACTTAGTTTCGTTGACGTTATATGCCAACAAACTACTTGTAAGTAGAAATATTAATGTTAGTCTTAACATTATTTTTAGATTTAACAATATTTATTTCTTTCTTCTAGTTGAATTCTATAAAAAACATTTTCCACATAACTTGGTTTTGACTTACGTAGTAGAGATATTCTACTTTTAATTAAAATTGTGTGTTATTTTTTGCAAATGTAGTATTAATAGAAATATTGTTAAAAAAAATCCTGCTAAACCATTCTTAGTTTGGTATGTTGAAGTATGTTTGCACTTGCCAACGAAAATCAATTTTGCCCAGCTTTTCGTACGACAAATAAAGACAAAATTATTAAACTTATTTGTGAACTTATAACAATATTATAAACTCTTTTTAGTTTTTGCATTTAAAATATAAAAGTTTAAAAACCTTCAAAATTGAATACATTTTTAAAATATGGAATCATTTTCCTAAATATTGATTTTAAACAAATAAAAACGATTCAGGTCATATGAGCAGTATATCTGTGGATTGCAGAAATCAGTTTTTACGATGGGCCTCATAGGTTTTAGAACCACTGTTCGCATCAAGTAATGATTTTTCTTCGAACATATACATTACAGAAAGATGAACACTCTTGGTTAGCTTCTAATTTAGCTCATGTAAGTTTTTCTCTTTCTTTTTTTTTTCTTTTTGGTTTATTAGGGTAATTGATGATACATTAGCTATAATTCTTTTTACTGCTTAAACATAAAAAAGTAATTTTCTTGCCATGGACACAGGTGTTAAAATCAATCGAATGGAAAAAAATAAAGTAAAGAAAGCAAAAAAAAAAACGTTGTAAAAGAAATCAACGCAAAAGAGATCCATCTTAAGGAAAAATTAAATTTTTAGTTTTTGTGGAAATTTAGGCAAAAGGAAATTGTGTTATCTCGATATTATTTTAATTGACCAGCTGTTGTTATTTCTAAGAACCAGTTACACACGAAAACATTTAGGAAAACACTAGCACTAAATTAAAAGAAAATTCTTATTACATGGTAAATGTGCCAAGGCAGTCATACATCAATCAAGCAATAAAACATAAAGCATGTTACGAAAACTCATACGCAGTAACAAACTATACATACGAGTACATGTACATACATATATGTACCCTATAAGCAACTCAACTAACTTTTAATGCACTTTAAGCTAACTATTTTGAACCAGTAGTAGTTGATACTTGGATTATTTTTATTAAAAATAACTGACTTTTTTAACATTGTGATGTCCTAGGGTGCAGTCAGTTGTCTCACTGACTACTTAGAAGTTAGCTTAAAGTTAGTCAATTTGTAGCTAGCTATCAACTATATATATATATATATATATATATATATATATATATATATATATAAATCGAATTTGTAAAAAAATGCAATAAATATTTTCCTTGTTTATTCTTATTTCCTGCATCTTTGATTGAGGGCTTCTTAGCTAAAAATGTTAATACATGAAATGCTCGAAAGTCAGTAAGATAATTCCTACCAAATAACAGTAAGATCATAATTTCATCACAATTTAAGAACACAAAAGAACGCAAGGAATGTGACACAAATTTGCATTTTAAAAAAGAAAAGAAAAATATTTAAAACAAAATTGTCAATAATAGTTTTATTTCATTTTTGATTTTGGGGGGTATTGCATTTATATTGTAGTTAGCTTATAGTTAGTCCATAAAAGTTAGCTTAAAGTGTGTTATTTTCGTAGTCGACTACCATTTTGCATGTAGGGTAATTACAAGAATGAGATACATAAACATCTAAAGTAATATAAATATTTATTTCCTTTAATACAAATCAACAAGGCACTCAAAATAACTACTTAATTCAGATGTTATTGAAAATTTCCTTATTTATATTCCTTGAATCCAAATATAATTTACCTTCAAAAAATTTTTATCTCTTACAGTTTTTCGGCTAAATCCTTATAAAAATAAAAAAATGTCGCTTTTTTGTATATGAGCTCGAGAATTAAATATATTCTAATTCCAGTGCTATAAGCCCTAGAAAGTTAAATAATAGCTCATTTTAAAAAATTAAAAAAAAAAATTAAATAACACTATCTCAAGAATTTTAATATTTTTTTTTTAATAAAGGGTGGTTAAATTTGTTATTTAAGAAATTATTGTCATTTCTTTTTATTTTAATAATATTGGTATGGTTCAATTATGTATTGAACAAAATATTGGCCAAATTGCCGCCGCGGCCTTTCGATGCTCTAAATTGTCGATAACACTGAGACATAATTGAGGATCTATGCCGTTAATGTGACGAATTATCTCATCCTTTAGCTCTTGAATTGTTGCTGGCTTATCGACATACACCTTTTCTTTCAAATAACCCCCAAAAAGAAGTCCAAAGGTGTCAAATCACATGATCTTGGCGGCCAATTGATATCGCTATCTCGTGGGATAAACGGCCATTGAATTTGTCGCGCAAAAGAGCTATTGTTTCGTTAGCTGTGTGGCAAGTGGCACCGTCCTGTTGAAACCACTTTTCGTCTACATCCATATCTCCCAATTCGGGCTATAAAGTGATCGTTAGCATCTCACTATAGCGAACACACTTCACAGTAACTGCCTGACCGGCCTCATTTTGGAGAAAATGGGTTCGATGATGCCGCCAGCCCATAAACCGAACCAAACAATCACTCTTGGATTATCATTCGCCCAAATCCTGCAATTCTCCTTATTGACTAATCCACTCAGGTGAAAATGTGCCTCATCACTGAAGATGATTTTCTTCGAAAATTATTCATTCAAAGTTGCCATTTCTTGCCACCATTCTGAACATTCCTCGATTGTGTATCTTTCCATGGTTTAAATGGAATTAGTCTGAAATTGAGAAATGTTAAATTAAATGCAAAAAAAAACTTGACATTTAGGTGTGGTTCGCATTCAACGTCGGCCCTTAAAATTTAACCACGAGATATAACAAAAAAAACTTTTTAACAATTTTTTCATGACTGATACCAAATTCAATCCCCTTTAAAACGAGCCCTCAACTTCCTAGGGCTTATAGAACTGAAATTAGAATATATTTAATATTTTTCTATTTTAATAACAATATAGCTAAAAAAAACTGGAAGAGATAAACTGAAAATATTTTTTTTTTTTTTTTTGGTTGATTTGACATGGAATTACGCTATACACTAATACTAATTATTATGAAATTGATGTCGAGGAATTTAACAAAATGTCAATTCTTCCTCCTGCAGCTAATGATAAGTTTTTTCCTTCTTTTAACTTGGGGGATGACTTTTTTTCCTTTCGAAATGTTACTGTGAACGAAATTTATAATGCTATGATGAATATTAAAACGAACTCTACTGGACCTAACGGAATTCCTTTAGAGTTTTTGAAATTAATTTTTCCTGTTATATTCCGACAATTGTGTTTTATTTTTAATACAATTATCACCTCCTCTATGTTTCCAGATAAATGGAAAGTTGGAAGAGTTATTCCTATTCCCAAAATTAAATCACCTTATTTCATTTCTGATTTTCGTCCTATTACAATTTTAAATGCTTGTTCCAAAATTCTAGAGATGTTATTAAAAGAGCAGCTTTTAGAGCATCTTTAGTAAGGTAATTATTTAAATCAATATCAATCGGATTTTAGGAAGTGTCATAGTACAACGAGTTTGATTTTAGATTGTGTTGAAAATGTAAGAAGTTACCTCGACCAGAAATTAAACACAGTGCTCATATTTCTTGATTGTAGCAAGGCATTCGATTCGTTATCTCATAGCAGACTTTGTTATAAATTGTAATCGCAATTTGGATTTTGCCCATCTGCCTGCAAATTAGTTTGGTCTTTTCTTAATAAAAGATACCAATATGTGCAACTTGGTTCTGCCATCTCTTCAACTTCAGAAGTCTATAGAGGTGTGCTCCAGGGTTCTATTTTGGGGCCACATCTATTTATGATTTATATAAATGATTTGTAGGTGTTATACATATGCTGATGATGTCCAGTTACTGGCTGATGATAAAAAAAATGGTCTAAACTTTTTGGAGCAGAAAGTTAACAAAGACTTAAAACGAATAATGAAATGGTCGGAAGAAAACTTTCTTAACTTAAATCCCTTAAAGACTCGATGCATGTGGTTTTCGCAAATTTTTGCTAAACCTAACTTGATTTTAGGCAATGAAAAAATTGAATTTGTATCGTATTATAAGGTATTAGGATTATACTTAGATAATAACTTAAGCTTTGATTTTCAAGTTAATCATGTTATCTCTAAGATTAGTTTTGTTCTGAGGAAATTATACAATATAGCTTTGTTTTTACCAATCAATGTGAAAAGGTGTGTTGCATTGTCATTATGTCTTCCTATATTGTTGTACGGTTTAGAGATTTATTCGGGAATTTCACAAACCACTCTAATTAGATTAAAACAGTGTTTCTATAGACTTGCTCGTTACATCTTTGGGCTTAAATTTAGATCACATATACATATGACGTCGTACACTATTAAACTTTTGCAATGCGATTTTGAGAGTTTTATTACATTAAGACTAATGCTTCAATTTTATAAGGTTCTTAAATATGGAAAGCCTGAGTATCTCAAGACTAGATTTAATTTTGGCCACTCTTTGAGAACTAATATATTAATAATACCTAGACATGCTTCCCTAATCATGTCTAGGTCGTTTGTCGTCAGAGTTTCTAGACTATGGAATTCGTTTGTACCATGCGACCAACGAAATTTTTCGAAATCAGTCTCAATGTTCAGGAAAATTTTATGAGATAATCTCTTGTAATTGGGTTGCTTAAAATCAGCTGTAACAAAACCACTTTGCTAAATTTCTTTCAACATTTGTGCAATAGGGAGTTTTATTTTTTTAGAAGTATAAGTATTCTTAGATTTAAGAGATTTTTTTGTATTTGCCATTTATTTTTTAACTGGATTAATTTGGCCCTAGGGGCTTACAGTCCATACAAATAAATAAATAAAATAAATAAATAAATAATTAGTGGATTAGGTTTTAGTTTTCAACTTACTTTTTCTTTTTTAGATCTGACTAGACTTAAATCAATTAAATAAAATACCATATATTAGGAAAGATCAAATCGTCTACAGTTAAAACAAAAATCTCGTTGCAAACGTTTTAAATATTAGGTGCTCTAAATTTATTCTTAAACGATATTTATAATTTTTAATAATAACCTGTAATAATAACCTGTGGCAAACCGGTTCCGACAGAATTAAATTCAATTGACTGTCTCTGGTTATTGTGCTGCTGGATTTTCAAAAAATTTTAAGTTTTCCTAACCCGCGGGTGTTACCTAGTTGTTCGCTGAGTCGAGTTGAATAGTTGAATAGTCCATAGAAAATATATGCATGCATTTTCTTAACCTCATCTGTTGGCTAATAAAGTTTGAAAAACAAAAAACAAGAAAAATGTTAAACAGGAAGCAAAACAACATCCATAAATTACACAGTGCAACAGTAAAAAAACGGACTTGACAGTATGGGTTCGATTCTACTACCAAAGGGTTGTAATACCCTATACTCGGTTTGGCGAAATTGATTGATGGAAATGTATAGGTTAGTAAGAAACTGCCGTTTTTATGATAGAAAGTGCTACTTAAGGTATGTTCACAAAAGTTGTTCAGTTTTACAGTGACTACAATTTTCCCTTTATATTTTTCGTGACAATTTAGGAATCCCTGTAAGTTATGCTAAAAAAAGTAAAAGAAAATATTTTTAATTTTCTTCTTCAAAAAAAGTGGAGGAGTAAATTTTTTTTTTGTGATACAATGCTTATAGGATTTTTTCAACGAATCCTCAGCTACATTATTACCGCACAAAGTTAAGCGTTAACACCTAGTATTAATTAATTAAACAAGAACTGATAACTCCTTTTTTGAGCCTTTAACTGATTTTCAGAATCTTTCGATGACCATAAATAAAATAAAATACTGAGTAAAAGGTTATCTTAGCCTTGGTAGAAGAATCGAACATTTACTGTCAAGTGCGTATATTTTTTAGAAAATTTTTAATTCATTACACTGTGCTATTTAAGTCCATCTGTCCTTAGTTGCATATAAGTCGTAAAATAATTTATTGTAAAGTCAAGTTCACCTCTAGAGTTTGATAATTTCTGCAAATAATTTTCCGATTCGCAAAGACAGTGAATCACATCAGTTAACACTAATAAACGAGTAAATTGTGTATTTAAGTTTATTAAAACATTTAAAAAGAAGAATTTTATTCGAAATATTAGACCAGAACTAAAATTAAGAGATTATGAGAACCCTCGTACATAAATTTTTAACTAAACTAAAATTTCAATACACTAAGAGTGTATCTGAGTAAAAGTATGTCTGCTTGTATAATGTGTGCAATATATGTCTGCTTGTATAATGTGTGCAATATATATATGTATATGTACCTACATATGTATGTGCCTGTTGGAATGTATTCGCTTGCCATTGTTGTGAATCATTTGGCAACAAAAACTTATTGAGCATAACAATTGACCATTTGGTCATCAATATGGTAATATTGAACCCATGATGATACTCAAAATAAAAACTTTTCTTTTTGTTCTTTTGTTTTAACTTTTTTCCATTCTTTGTTTTAATAGTTTAGTTTCGGAAAAAAAGCAAAGAAATAGGAAAGTTTTCTTGAGATTACTTTAGCTTCGAAATAGTCACACGTACTTATGTACGTACTCCTTTACCCCTAAATGCTATCCCTTAACGTAAAATGGTACAACAACAGTTATGCATACTTAAATACATTGTCATACTCCTTACTGTACCATTAGGTGTAATCATTGAACCACATAAAGTTGCTTCCTTCATTCGTTTTGCTTGCCGTGTTTTATTTTTTTCTTTTGACTAAACATCCAAGCAACCATCCATCCAATCACCCATTCACTTAAAGATTTATTCAGTCAAATCATTTATTGATTCATATGTATGGTTTCATTTCAAAGTGTGTGTGTGTGTGTATATCTTAGGGTTTGCAAAATATCAGAAAAAGAAACTAAAGTAAAATATGGGAGAATTTTAAAAAATCACATCGATCGTATATTTCAATTGCCATACAAAGTATGAACTTTTGTGTAATGGCGAAAACTTCAAAAAGTTAATCGAAACAATTTAATCTATATAAATAAAATCAAATGTCATTCGTTGGTAATCGCATAACTAAAAAACGACTGCACCAATTTGGCGAATACTTTTCCTAAATCTTCATCACAATCCAATTTACGCCCAATTTTACTTCCAATTTTTAAGTAGCTAGAGAACTACATCCTTTAAATTGTGCACCCCCAACCGCCTTATTAATAAACATAGTTAAGCGAAACACACACTGGATTGGAATAATGGGCGTGGTACCTCCCATACAAAGTGAACAATTATTATCGTCCAGCTGGAGATCTGCAATAGGTAGAGTCTTTGCAACATTGCATAATTAACCCTCAGAGAAATATGCATATTCTAACAAAACTCAGAATAGATTGTAACCCTCATATTAATGTGCATAGTCTAACAAAACACAGGCGGGATTGGGATTGTGGGCGTGGTACCTCTCATATAAAGCGAAAAATTATTATCGTGTACCTAGAAAAAATCAATAGGTAGAGTCACACTTTGCACAAGTAACCCTCATACTAATATGCATAGTTTGGCAAAATTTAGACTGAATTGGGATAGTGGGCATGGTAGCTCCCATACAAGTAACCCTCATACTAATAAAATGCATAATTTAGCAAAATACCTCCCATACGAAGTAAAAAAATATTATCGTGTTAATACACATAGTAGGCGTCGTACCTTGCATATAAACTGAAATATTTTTGTCATACTTTTCTTGCAAGTGTTTATTGTATTTTTTGTATATGGGTGCAGCGAAACACACTGGGGTTAGCTATTTTTTCAAAAATTAAAATTTTTTTTTAGATGAACTTTCAAAATTTTTAAAAAATGGGAATAATTTATTTTAGATACTAGCAGAATGTTGTGCATTTTCTAGATTACTACAGAATTCTTCAGTCTTCTTTCCAGAAGTAGATACGAAGAATACAAAAGGGTAGTAGTTATAGAGTAAACAAATAGAAGCCTTACTTAGCAATTCATTTATGTATACTAAATTAAGTTTAAAAAAAAATCTAAAATCTTGAATATACTAGTTATAAATAAGCGATAATATATTATTATAAAAATAAAAAATAAAGCTGATTGCCATTTTGAAAATGTTTATTTACTTCTATAGAAGTTCTGGATTTGTTTTATATTAATATCTGATAATACAAAATTAAAAAGTAATCTGAATGATAATATAAAATCTACTGACTATCCTAAATATTGATATGTAGTATACATCCATCAAGTAATAAAAAATTCCTTTTGTTTTCGATTTGCCATAGTCGGTTAACCTTCCTGACTATTTTCATTTTTGTGCGACACCTTCACATTTCTCGGTCTCTCAGACCGATTTCAAGTATTTCTCGGTATCTCAAAACTATTCTAAAGTTTTCAAAACCTGTGCAGTGGTCATATTTAACAAACTAATCTGAAATAACTGAAGTAAGAAAAAAAAACAAAATTAAGTTTTTTAGCTCACAGCATCAATTTATATTTCATCACAATAATTTGGCAATTTTGATCCTAGACCTAATATAAAAATAAAAAAAAATTCATTCACAAAACACAACATTTATAAAATGTTGTTTTTCTATTAACATATATTTTAGAAGTAAACAAAAAAATAAAATGACTTAAAAAAAACACGAACACTAAAAAAAAATAATTTCAAAATTCTTAAAATATATGCCTCATTATGAGGTTCGTCTTTGTAAATTTCAATCAGTCGTTAGAGCTTGTAGCTCGATTCAGCATCCTGTAAATCTTCAACATCACTTTCCTCTGAGTCTTCTTGTTCAGTATCAGTGTTTGCTTCATACACATCAATATTATCTTCGTATTCAGTACCACTTTTCACATCAGAATCTAGATCTGAATCGATTTTATTCAGAATAGCTCTTATGCGCTCAATATCTGCCATATCTAACGAAAATCTCACGATAATTAACTTTGAACATAATCCTTTTATTAAATCATATAAACTATTCTCTAATTGTCCATTTTCATCTAAAAATTTCCAATTTAGCAAAACCAGCTTACCTATCGAAAATGTGACACTTAACTATAAGTCGGTCTCACAGACCGTCTGATTAGCAATCACCGGTACAACACTTTAACTCAAACGCACTTGTTACACTAAACGTTGTATAATGAGAAATAATGAAGATACTGAGAGAATGATGGTGTTGCAATTTTTTGTTTTCGTGAAATTAAATTTAAATAAAATTTTTTTTAAGATTTTGTTATTCATATATTTTAAGATATCAACAAATTCTTAATTTATTTTATTTCAATCTAAATATTTTATTCGTTGGCATATTCTTATTTGAAATGATAAAACCTTCTTCTGAAAACCCTAGTCAATGTCATGCAAAGTTTGCCAAATATTCATAAAAGTTATTATAAAAAAATCACTCATCTATATTTTATCAAAATTTATTTGTCTTTCATTCACATTTCGATTGCATTTATATTTAAATTTATATTCATATTTATATTATATAAATTTGTAAATTTATGTTGTATTTTATGCTTTTTATTATCTGTTTCTTACCAAACATTCTCTTACAACTACATGATTTGCAATACAGACAACTGTCATTAAATATTGAACTTTGTAAGTCATTCCATATCAAATCAAACAAAAATTTACTATTCCAGATTTTATTACATTTGTTTATTTATACTCCTTTCTATCTGACCAAAAAAATTAGGTAAATGGCAGAGGTACGAAACCAAAGCCCCAGGGTGTAATTTCCTTAGCTTCCTACAAAATCTGCAGCGCGACCTAACCTTCGTATAAGAAGTGAGACTCCAAATTCAGCTAGATAAAATTAAAAAGAGTTTAATGGTGCTCCTCCAGTGAAAAAACTTGAGTTTATTGGTTCTCCTTCAGTAACCAAACGATTGAATTAAAATTTCTAGGTTATATAAGACAACCAAACGATTACACGTTGCTAATTAAGCAACCACCAATAACAGTTCCGTATTACAGCTATTCGAGGACGCCAAGACGCAAACCACTCGAAGTCCGAGCAAGAGGGACAGCCTGATTGACAGAGCTGCTTTACGACTAAACCAAACATGTTTAACAATTTCTATCTCTTATAGGACATTTACATTATAGCGAAATCTAGTAGATATCAATTAAAAACTTTTTTCAAATCTACATCGTTTACATTACATTTCTTTTGACACTAGCAAGATTTAGCCAACAAGATTTCATTGGTATGCCCTTTAAAATGAGTCTTTACTTAACTATTTAGGGCTTATAAAAGTGGAGTTCGATATATTTCATTATCGAGCGCATATGTAAAAATGTGATATTTATTAATTTATAGTTAAAAAAAACTGTAAGAGATAGAATGAATATTTCATTGATAGAAGTTGCAATGAAATAGTCATTTTAAGCGTCATGTTGATTTGACATGGAATAAACCTTGTAAGAAATATGACTTAATTTTATTTAAAACAAACCACTAATCATTCCTTTCATGTACTGGGAAAAATTCACGAATTCTTAGTACGAAAGCAATCAGACTAAAATCAAATAATTAAGAAACTTGATTCTGGTAAAATGAACCTCTTTGATTATATATATATCGTCCCCTTAATAAAATAATAGTGTATACGCATATACATCATTATTTTTTTATTGCATAATAAAAATCTACATAACTGATTCTAAATGTGGTAAAAATTTGGTGAAATTCTACTTCCACAAAGTGGGTCAAAAGATCAATTGAAATATTAGCGTATAAATGCGTGTTTGAAATTATTCATTAATAATTGTATAAGTGCAGGTGTGCTGTTTTAATAAGTTGTTACTCTGAATAGTGTATAAAATGCATACACTATTTTTATTACTAACTATTTTTTTTTATTTTTATTATTTTTAAAACAAAATAAAATCCTATATTGATATACACTATTTTTTAGTAATATATTATTTGGAGTCAATTCAAATAAAAAAGTGTATAACATGCAAAATAAAATAGTGTATAATGATTGTCATACATATTGTAAAACAAATAAAAATGGTATTTTGAATCTCATTTGCAATTAAAGCACCTGTAAATTAATGAAATATCATCTACTACTAGCCTGATAATTTCACCACATATCTAAATGACCACAACTTAAAACCATCAACTATTTTCCGAAATATTGCTGTTTTCCCCGATGTCTAATAAAACAAAAACTTGAAACTCCATTATCTCGAAATGTCGAAAAAATTATACAATAAAATTATAAATTTTATTAAGGGGACGATATAATCTTTAGATAAAAGTAAGGAACACAAGACTTACAGATGGAAATATCAATACGTTATTTATTAACACAATACAAAAGGCGCATTTAAGAGCTATATTTTCATAGTAAAAATTGGTAATGTTTAAACCAATAAATAAAAAATATCTTAATATGTCAAGTAACCTCAATTTTGATATTTTTTCGGAGGAATTATACAGCAATCTCCTTCTAGAATTGAGCGAACAAGACAAAAAAATTATATCAATTGAAAAATTAAGATCACAGCTTATCGTAAACGCTATAAAGTTCTTAAAGTTATGGTGTATAGAAAAAAGTACTTGACAACTTTAATAAAAAAAATGCCTAATAGAATCAAAAAGATTTTCTCTATGAAATGTTTTTAGGCTTAGGGGTATTCAAGCAGAAAGAAGGGAAGTCTTTTTTTTGAAAAGATTCATGTGGTAAATCTTTTTAATTTTATTAAGAAAGGAATCCCATTAAATCAATAAGAAAACTTGGTATTCACAATTTCTTAATCATTTTTGACACACAAAAAAAAAACAATCCATAGAAAAAAGCTTTTTCATTCTATTAGGATTTCTTCTGAATTGTATAAAAAAGGTAATTCTTATTAATTTCATTAGGCTATCTAATTGATTTCTTAAAAAAGGTATTCCTTATTGATTTCAATAATTTTTTCAAAAAGGTTTTCCTGATTGATTCCATCAGGTTCCTATATGATCATGTGTTAATCATCTTTTTAATTTTTTTTAATAAGCATATCTTCTTGATTATATTATCTTTTTTGTTATTTCGTTTATATACATAAATCAAAATATATAAATAAAATAAAATATACATTTGGTGTAGTGGTTAAGTACGTACCTACAAAACGAAGCACACCACGTTAGATCCCTGCCAGAGGGATAGAGGGAAGGAGAACACCTAATAAAAACCCTAAGTTTTTTTTCTTGATTTTTTCATATTTTAATTTCTTTTTAAAATATGTAATAAGACTTCCTTTTTGAAAAAAAAAACCATAGAGATATCTTATAAATTTTGTTCTATTTCATTAGGTATTTAAAAACTGTTTCTTCTGTGTGTATATATCTATTTTGAAATACATTAGACGATCTGTTTAGAGATCATTCTAGGACCCTTAGCTTCTGGATAGAATACGAAGCCTTAATCAGCTACACTTTCCCATTTAACGTTTTCCCGTTGATGAAATAACAAGTCGGCTTTCTGTATATAAAATTTATACTAACAAAAGGCTTATTGTGACCATAAAACAATATTACAATAGAATATTAAATTGTAATTTAATAAGTTACCACAAATCTTTAAAATAAAATAACAATGATTTGAAAATTTATAAATTATAATATGTAACATCATTTTTTTTTAATTTTAACTATATTCTTTCTATACCTTTTTTTACACATACAGAAGACTATATATTCAGAATTTATGTATTAATTTGTTTCGAAGAAAGTGAAGACTTTATAATTGAGTAGAAATATCTATGGAATATGGAAGTATTTTCAGGTACCAACAGCGTTGTTCTAAGAAGGCTTCATCTTACTTTTAACCGTATTATTAGATACATTTACAAACTGAGATTAAGGGATTATGTGTCTCCCTTTGTAAAGGACTTTGTTGTGGTTTCTTTTGAGAATTTTATTAAATTGAGAATGCAAAACTGTTCCGAGTACATTAGAGATGATTTTAGATTTTCTAGATCAAGTAGAAACCCTCAGATAATATGTCACCGTATATCCCCATCTATATATGAAAGATCTTATCATGTACGTATAACTAGGATGTGGAACATCCTACCCATAAATTTAAAAAATTCACAGATACCACCTTTAAGCGTTAACTTAAACAACATTTTGATGCTCTTTAATCAATTAATTTAACCCCCCTCCTCCTCCTCCATACTTCATCATATAATTTTTTATATAAATTTCTGTTATCAGCTAGTTAGGGCCTTTAGTTTTTAGTATTTAGGTTAATTATATAACTTTTTAGTTTTTAAGAAATTGTTTATTAAAAAATAATTTTTTTTTTTTTCTTTATTCGTAATTTTTGAAAATGGAATAGTATTTGAACCATATTTGGCCTTAAAGGCTTGGTTCTTAAATTTGAAATAAAAATAAATAAATAAATATCCACATTGGCAAAAATTAAACACTATAAATGGAGAATATTGTTCACCCAAGTAAAACGAAACTGAAGTAGACCATGTTTTTCTTCTATATATTTTTATATATTTTTTAATATATTTTTTTATGATTTCCAATTGTTAGTGTTAATAAATGAGCATTTATCTATACATATGTATAATAAAACAGTAATTTTTTTTCCTGTCTGCCTTTCTGTCTGTCTGTGTTCGCATCACGTAGAAACTACTGGACGAATTTTAAAAGTACCTCAGTATCCTGATTCAAATCTAGAATACTTTTTTCCGCAAAAATATCTAATTTTCAAGAGAAAGAGGAGAAAAAACAGTGAAAGTACGCAATTTTCCGAATATGCATACTTCTGCGGCAGCATTGAGAGTTTTTCCGAGACTAGCTCAAAACGCTAGAGAGACTTATTGACATTCTTATTAGGATGACTATCGATAAGAATCTCATTTCGCCATCTCAACATGCATACACAAAAGATAAATCCGTTGAGACTGCGCTTCATTCGCCTGTGGGACATATAGAGAAGTCACTAGGGTATAAAAACTATACTATGGTGGCCTTCATGGATATTGAAGGTGCCTTTAATAATATTGATTCGATGTCAATAACTCAATCGCTTACAGAATTGGCGATTCATCAATCAATCATTAGATTTGTAGAAAACTTGCTGAGCGTCAGGACAATAACATCTACTTTTGGCGCGGCGAGTATTTCCAAAAGTGTGGTTAGGGGCACTCCACAAGGTGGTATTTTGTCCCCTCTGCTATGGAATGTAGCAATAAATAGGCTACTCAGGGATCTAGACTCCTTGAACTTCAAGACTGTCGTCTACGCCAAGACTGTCACACAAAGATTGGAGACGGCACTCAGAATGATCTGCTCCTGGGGAGTACAGAGCAGGCTGAGTGTTAATCCAACCAAAACCGAACTTGTATTATTCTCTAGGAAATACAAGATTCCATCTTTCAGGTTACCGACTTTAAACGGGATAGATACCTCTTACTCTATCTGAGAGCGCGAAATATTTAGGCATAATCTTAGATAGTAAATTATCCTGGAAACTGAACATCCAGGCGAGAGCCCCTAAGGCCATTACGGCAATATACGTATCTAGGAAAGCCATTGGCAAAACTTGAGGAATGAATCCAAGGATTGTGAAATGGCTACTTGAAGCGGTAATCAAACCGATATTACTCTACGGAGTTATTGTCTGGTGCAAAGCACTAGACATTAGAACTAACATATCTATCATAGAAGGTATGTTACGAAATATGGCTATCCTCATAACACCGACAAAGGCACTCTTTGCCATACTCAATTGGTTACCAGTAGACCAACTGGTCAGGGGGCTTTCTTTGAAAACAGCTATTAAACTGAATGTCACAAATGCATGGAACCATAGGCCATGGGGTCATGCCAGTATCCTGGTGATCACGAACGTCATTCCCGTTTTTATTGACTACTGTAACCCAATACCCTTCTTCGCCAGAAGCTTTGTCTTTGACTTGACGGAGAGTCCTGCACCTCCACCTGGAGCAGTCTGTGTGTATACGGATGGCTCTAAAAGGGGTGATAGGGTTGGAGGTGGAGTTTATATGGAAGAGTTTGGAATCAAAATGTGTTTCAGACTTCCGAATGACTGTAACGTCTTACAAGCAGAAATATCTGCTATCAAAAGAGCGGCAAACTGGTTAAGGTACCACAGAATATTCAACAGGGATATCTGATTTTGTACCGACAGTAAAGCTGCAATTCTGTCCTTAGCAGTTGTGTTTACCACATCAAACATAGTCCTGGAATGCCGGACATCCTTAAATGTGATGGCGGAAAATTCAACAGTCACCCTTAAATGGGTGCAGGGACATGGGACTATTGTAGGCAACTGTGTTGCTGATGAACTGGCAAAGAAGGGATCTTTGCTCAACGATAGCGCCATTGACGTCTATTGTGGCATTCCCCTCTCTGCTTGCGGGCATCGAATAAATCGACCCTTATACGATCTGGCCCAAGTAAGATGGTCCAATGAGTCGACTTGTCAAACGGCAAGAACGATCTGGCCTCTACTGGATCGGCTGCCAAAAATGCAGCTACGTGATTTAATATCAACGATCACTGGGCATTTATGAGCTCTATGAGCAGCATGATACAAGAAATGGTACGCATGCAATCTACTATGTTGCAGGCGTTACTTAACAAACCATGAACTGTTTAAAAATATGTTTCTGGAACGCAAACGGCTTGCGCCAACACAAAAATGAACTCGAGTACTTCCTTAAGAAGGAACAAATTGATGTCATGCTGGTTGCAGAGACCCACTTAACAACAAATAGCTTTTTTAAAATAAATGGCTATATCTTATATGACACCAAAGACCCCCGTGGCAGAGCATGTGGTGGTTCAGCAATACTAAGAAAGGCTCGAATCAAACATTATTTACTGTGTGATTTTTGTGAAGATTACCTACAAGCAACAAACATCTGTATTGAAGAATTTCATCAAAACTTTGTTATTTCTTCGATTTATTCACCTCCTAGGTTTCAAATATCAGAGAGTCAATACAGCGATTTCTTCAAATCACTAGGTCCCTGTTTCATAGCATCAGGCGACTACAACGCTAAACATACGTTTTGGGGATCACGCCTAATAACTCCAAAAGGTCGTGTTTTGTTTGACACAATTTCAAAAATGCGTCTGAATGTGATATCGAGTGGACAACCCACTTATTGGCCTACTGATCGACAAAAAATACCGGATGTTATTGATTTTGGCGTGATTAAGGGTATTCCAAGATATATATAGTATATAGTATTTTAACTCTTTAAACGAAAATATGTCATTCCAACTATTATAATGCTTTTAGATATTTTTAATATTAATAAAACGTGTATCCTCCTTTAGCGGCAATGACTTTCCGGAGTCTTTTAGGAACTGAATCGATCAAGTTTTGAATGTATTTTGTTGATATGTCCTCCCACAAAGATTTAACCTCTGAAATGGTTCCTTCCCTGGTTCTTGTTAGATTAGCGGTTCTTTGGTGCTTTATATATGACCAAACATTCTCAATCACATTCATATCCGGACTTTGGGGTGGCCAATCCAAAGTTTCAATGCAATTTTCTGTCAAAAATGTCTTAATCATTTTACTCTTGTGGCAAGGCGCATTGTCCTGTTGGAAAATAAATGGCGGTCAATCAACCTAACGCCAGAAGGAAAAGCGTGTTTATTTAAAATTTTCAAATATTGGTTTTGGTTCATCGAACCGTAGATGGGAAACAAGTCTCCCAAGCCTTTATATGCTATACAGCCCCAGAACATGACTGTGCCACCTCACTGACTAACTTTTTAACTAACTTTTTTAGTCTAACAAAAACTTTTTACTTTGACGTGTGATACTCAAAAGTACTTTCGTCGGTCCATAAGACGCTTTGCCAGAATGATAGGGACTTTTCCACGCTTTTCTGTTCGCGAATTCTAACCTTTTAATTTGGTTCCTTGGGGCTATACATGGAATTGATCATGCTACATATGTATTAATGTTGGCTTCTTTTAGACGTCGTCGAACTGTTCTTTCGCTTAAATGACTATCACAGTGCGAATTCCATTCCGACGCAGAGGCTTTGGGTTTCAAACCTGGATTAGATTTAAATTTTCTGATAATTTGTCGATCTTCCACTGCCGTTGTTTTACGTTTTCTTCCTGTTCGAGGCAAATTAATGACAGATTCTGTTTCTTTACATTTATTTATTTGATAATAAACGGTTTGTCTAGGTATATTGTACTCCTTGGCAATATTTGTTACAGATATTCCAAGATTATACTTGGTTATAATTTCACTCCTGACGATGTTAGTTAATTCCGCTATTTTTCCCATATTTACAAAATAGTAATAGAATTTTTTTAATTATCTTTCATCGAATGTTAATACTTAATACTCAACAACGACCGCTTTGTATTAAAGCTTAACACAAGAGCAAAATGAGATGAAATTATATAATGTCAAAATAATTATGCCGTTACAAATTCTTGTACCAAAAAATTGCATTTCTCCCTTCAGAATGAGCATGGGTAAAGATTTTAACAAAATATTTTGCATAGGTATACTTAAGAAAAGAAATTATCTTGATAACTGTGCTGTTATAGGAATTTCAATATTAAAAAACAATAAAACAATTCTTCACTATACTTTGTCAAAATAAATATGCCGACCACTGTACATCAACAAGTTCCAAATCAATATAATGAATACTTGATTTTCAACAAAAAATTTGGTTTATATTTTATTGTATTTTAAAGCAATTATTGCCTACTAATCAATAGCGTTACCCTTTTTAAAAAGGAAGCGGGTAAAAAAGACAGTTGTTGATAAGTTTAAGTAAGCTTTACCTTTTATAACAACTCTGTAATTACAAATTACGTGCTTTTAACGTGATGCAAACACAAAAAGAGAAAAGACAGACAAGAAATGAGTTACTATTTTATTATATGTATATTTATGGCATTGATGACATTGCAGTCATAAAATATGTGACAACAAAAATATGACCAAATTCTCTGATGCCCTTGTTATCACATTGACTGCCAATTACACCCTATTTTTGACATTTGTCATAACATTAATGTCATAATACCGATAACACGGCATCATTAATAAAGCTATGTATTGCTCAATCAGTGTAGACGACTAAAGGAAATTTTATGAATTGAAAAAAATATATATTTGAATTATAGTTAGTTACACTTACGTCACGAGTGTGTGTTGATGCTTACCTGAAAAAACAACAACAAAATTACTAAAAAAAAAACATTTTTGTTTTACAAATATTTATGTTAGAAAAAAGTGATTAGTAAAATCCTAGTGTTTGTATTCCTGATTACACAAGGCAACAAAATCGATAAAATTTTATGTGGACTTTAAACCACTATATAATTTTGATGTATTGCGGTTCGAGTAGTACAAATATGGTCCAAATTTGTAATTCTATGGAGAGGTTTTTTAAAAAAAAATTGTTAAGTAAAATTAAGTAAAAAGTTTTTTTTTTGACGTTTTCCACATAACTAATGATAACTCAAAAAGCGTTTGTCCGATATTATTAAAGTGAAAGAAAGAAAAATCCAAAATTACATAACCTTTAATCCGTTAATATATTGCGTTTCAATCGGCCCAGTAGTTTCGGAGTTATAATACAAATTTTAAGCAAAAAATATATTTTTTGATTGAAAATACCAAGTTTTTTGTTTAAAAAAAAAATCATGAAAAATTGAAAACGGCAAAAATTGTTCAAATTTAAATAAGCCACATGTAATAGGAAGAAAATGAGGTATCGAACATAAAAATTGATTGATTATTTTCGAATTTATTCACAATTAAGTAAATTCAAGTATTAAAAAATGAGCAAGAAAGCCAGAACATTTTTATGTAAAAAAAACATGTGAAACACATAAAAATGTTCTGGCTTTCTTGCCAATATGTCTGAGAGATTCTTCAAAATATGTCTGCTCTGCGCTTTTTATCGACGTTTCTCAAGCATTCGATAAGGTATGGCATGAAGGCCTAATATATAAGCTAAAACTGAATTTGCCCGTAAACCTATATAAGCTGCTAGATAGTTATTTAACCGAACGAAAATTTATTGTGAAAGAAGGAGATTTTTTGAGCTCACCCCAGCCAATCGAAGCCGGAGTTCCCCAAGGTAGTATATTGGGGCCCTTTTTATACTTATTGTATACTTCAGACATGCCAACTAGTAACCGAGTTCACACATCGACATTTGCTGACGACACAGCGTTTTTGAGCATTCACGAAAGACCCGAAGTAGCATCACGATATTTACAAGACCACATATCCAATTTAGAAAAATGGTTGAAGAAATGGAGAATAAAAGTGAATGAACAAAAATGTACTCACATAACTTTCACACTGCGCAGAAAATCTTGCCCCCCTATTCGGATAAATAACCATACGATACCTCAGCTTTCAGATGTCAAATATCTCGGCATACATCTTGACCGGCGCCTTACATGGAAACGGCACATAGAAACAAAGTTAACGCAAATGAAGTTGAAAGCAGTCCAACTAAACTGGCTAATTGGCAGAAATTCTACTCTAGCTTTAGACTGCAAACTTTTATTATACAAGTCAATTCTAAAACCAATATGGTGTTATGGCATTCAATTATGGGGCACTGCCTCAGCTACCAATGTAGAAAAAATTCAAAGGCGCCAAAATAAGATTCTACGTATTATTACATCTGCTCCCTGGTATATAAAAAATTCGAACATCTATAAAGATCTAAACGTGCCATCAGTTAAAGCAGAAATAGCGAAACTTGCCATAAGGTATTTAAAGAAGCTTGAAACTCATCCGAATCCACTGGCCCGTAACATACTAACTGAACCTGGTTACATTCGACTAAGAAGGAGGGACACTGCTTCTCTCATCCGTACATCAGAGGGATAACCCACAAATTACAGTAACCGTGAAACATACATTTTTTTTGTCCAGCACTGGTTGGACTTAACAAGTATATTTTTAGACTTAAGATATGAGTAATTATTGATAGTTCAATTATATTGAAGATACAATAAATAAAAAAATGCGAAAAAAAAAAACTGGGCATTGCCTATTCGGAACTCATGCAAGAAGAATGGGTCTCCATTACAACGATTTCTGCAGAAGTTGTCAAGATGAGGAAGAGGAGGAAACTATCGAACACCTCCTTTGCCATTGCCCTGCGTTAGAATGCCAACGCCTCCAGTACCCTGGACAAAGGTGCTTTGCAAGCCTCTCCTGTGTCTCTATATAAGAACCGAGCAGGATTAACTCCTTTCTGAGCAACAGCGGATGTTTTTCTAACCCACTTCCACTTGGCGAGGTATAGACACCCTCGTCAACAACCTGGCTCGACCAACCTGCCCTCCGTGGCTAACTCCCCTCATTTCTGATTTCTGATCTTCTTTTTCTACCTTGAAACTGTCTGTCTGTGATTTAATCCTATGTCTTCTCTCAACGTTTTTTTTTTGTTTTTTCTCTCTTTTCTATCTCTCCCTTTTTCCTTTTTCCTCTCCTCATTTGCAGGTAACACAAAGGGACCAATGCTTGGACCCAAGTGAGCTGTATTGGAACTGCCTGCTTAACCTAACCTAACCTATACTTTAAGGCGGGATATTTTAAACACCATTTACAGAGCTTTACAATAATTTTGGAATTTTATATAAAGAAGCACTTTATATAGTGAAGCATTATAAAAGTAAGTCTTAAAATTTGGTGTGGATTACTTTCAAAGCAAAATTGAACATAATATTGTCAGGACACACACAACTTCTGAGGGCACAGCTAGTGTTAATATAATGTAAAAAGTCAATACACTTCATTAATTATTGCATTGATATAAAATTAACAAAAAAATACTCGTTGTTGACCGTTAAAATTTTTCACATTATTAAAATGTAATATAGATTCTAAAGCTTTGTAACTAATTACTACAATGCATATTGTACAGTTTACTTAAACTTTCTCCTACTTAGACCTGAATAATTATATATATATATATATATATACAGACATAGTCATATATATTTACACAAATTAAAAATTTTAGAATTTTTATTTAGCAGAAAAATTTTGCTGCTATGTTAATAAATTTGCGACAAGAAAACTTCCCAATTGTAATCCTCAAAATGTATAGATTTTGCTGGTTTAAAATTTTTAGCAATAACATTGATAGTTGCTGATTAAAAACACAAAAAAAGTCTGCGCCTCATATTTCAAAATTATATATATATATATATATAAAACATGCAACATTAATTTTCGGTTTATTAGTAGCAGGCAAGCCATACACAATTTGTTTTTTTTTTTTTAAATCTATTAAATCAAAAATTAAATATTTGTCAGATTTACCTATGAAATTTGATTCTGGTTGACCACCCAATTAACGTTTTCTATTGTTATGTTTAAATAAGTATTTCACTCACACACATCTAAAAACACATGCACCAAAGTGTTCGTACATTAGTTTGTCCGTGTGTCTGTTACAGTAAATGAATATATGGTTTTCTCTTTGTCAATTTGTCACGTGTCATTGGTTTTTGAAACTTTTTGTGGTTGTTTACATTGAGTTTAACGTGTCTAAATAAAAAGCACGCGATTTTATTAAGTGGCAGCAATCACAGTGGAGGATATTAAGCGGTATTACCAAAAATATATGGTATTGCAGAACGAAAAATAATTGCTGTAGAAACTAAATGAGGTGAAGTAGTTCATGCAAGTGCATAAGGTCACAGTTCGATCCCCAGCCGTGGCAACACCGATTTTACTGACACGTATTAATTTAGAATAATATATATATATATATATATATATATGAGCTCGGCCTCCGGTATTACTGTATAGCAATAACCTTGGCGAAGTAAAATAATAAATAATAAGACTGTAGTAGCTTCAAATTAATGTAGCTGAAAATAATGTAGCAGAGGCATTGCAACACTGTTTTAAAAATAAACATAACGTTCAATAGCAATGTTGCCGATAGTGATAGGTTTACTATAAAGATCGAGCTATGGTCATAATAGTGGCAAGAAATGGTACATTTGGATGACTATTTTCGAAGAAAATCATCTTCATTGATGAGACACATTTTCACCTCAGTTATTCGTCAATAAGAAGAATTGCCGCATTTGGGCGAATGATAATCCAGGAGTGATTGTCGAAAAATCAATGCTCCCGCAAAGAGTGACTGGTGCGGTTTATGGACTGGCGGCTTCATAGAGACCTTTTTTCCCAATATGAGGCCGGTCAGGCAGTTACTGTGAATGGTATTCGCTAACGTGAGATGATAAAGAACTTTTTATGGCCCGAATTGGAAGATATGGATTTGGAAGATATGTGGTTTCAACAGGACGGTACCATCTGCTTCACAGCTGACGAAACAATGGCTCTTTTGCGCCACAAATTCAATGCCCGTGATATCTCACGTGGTGGCGATGTCAATTGGCCGCCAAGAGATAATTCGAACCTCAATTATGCCTCACCGTCATCGAAAATTTGGAACATCGGATGGAGGTTTGCCGCCGAGTTTGCGGCGGCCATTTGGACGATATTTTGTTCCATACATAATTGAACCATATAAATATTATTAAAATAAAAAGAAGTGATAATAATTTCCTAAATAATATGTATTTTATTCAAAATCAACGTCGACAAAGGAAGCAACACCTGACAAGTACTTTTTTTAAATAATAAAACATTTCCATAAAGAATACTTCTTGAAGTTTGTTTTTTATAAACAGCACTGTAAAGTTTATTATTTATATAAATAATTGAGTTATACAAATTTTTTAGTATAATAAACAAATATTTGGAAAACTGTGCTTTATTAAATAAGTACTGCTGTAAAAACAATAAAATTATGTAATTATATATAAGGATGTAAATGAATTAACATATGAAAAAGTTTAGTTTTCTGAATATGGTTTTTATTGTATAGATTAATTTATCCAAAACTAAGGATGTGGGCTTCGGTAGGTACACAAAGTTTTCCAATTCAAATTGGTAAAGAAGACATAGAGTGGGTATATGGAATACGAGTTTTGGGTATATGAGTTGACAAAATTCTAGTATTCCTACATGCTCTTTCAGCATATTCTGTCTACAAAGCAGTTTTAATCGTTATCATTTTTCTATATAAATAGAACACAAGAAATTATGTATTACATTTTTATAGGTTATATGAGGTTGGTAGAAATATTTGACACAAACTATCTACGTTATAATCAACCAAAATTCCAAATAAAATATATGGTCTTGTAAATATTGAGCCACTACCCTATAACAGTTTAGAAAAGCAGTGTTAAGCTTTAACTTGTAAATTAAACTTTCATGCCATTCTTAATCGGACGTTTCAGACACATTTATGAAAGAGAGCAAAACGTTATTTTCTTTCAGCGGAGGCCTTTTTTACTACATTTACCAATTTGTGGATTTGTTCTATAGTGCTCTGCTCTGCTTTATTTTAAATGAATACATCCTTTCACGCTCAGAATAGCATTTAGCTTAATGACAATAGACATATATATGCCAAAAGGTAGAGGGGAAGATAATGCAAGAACTAAATATGCATGATAGTTCGTGTTGCCATATACATATGTAAACTTTTTCAACAAACCTTAATAAATTTACAATTTAAACACTTGATTTTTGCCTGCGATACAAATGTTGGTTGGCAGAATATTCTATACTAGAAAAGCTATTAAAAGAGTTTTTGAATATAAAAAAATTGTTTAGGATAAACGAAAATAAACTAATGGCGGTTACAAAAAACCATCTGACAAATGATAAAAACTGTACATTTTTAATGAGCCATAAATACATTAAAAAAATTATACATCTTTAAGTACAACACAACTTAAAGAAATCAGGCTTATCGAGAAAATGAGTATCCAACGTACTTCGTTAATTGAATTACAGCTCTTTTGTACACCAGATATTTCTTGAAAACAAAAAAGTTAATACTTATTGTATACATATATATACATATACAACCATCCATTCATCTATTCATCTATCCATTTTTTTGTTTTATAAAATTTACAATTAATTGCAACGTTTATTGCTGCACATAAACGAACCGAAGCAATATGTTGACAATAATTGTTGCTCTGCCTTTCAGTAAGTATCGTCAATCTATTTATAAATTTGTATTATGCATCTGATTTTGCAATAAGCTAAAAAAGAAAAATAATACGAAAAACAACATCTCTAGAATTTAATGTTTATTGGTACATAGTGGCGGATAATTAATATAAATAGAGCCTTAAAAAAACTAAATATCACGTATACGCATGATATTTGCATAACAAAAACAACACTTACAATCATATTAACTACATCCTTTAATGAATACAGCACTTTGATTACAATATAGAAATATTAGAAATAAAATCAAGATTTATAATTTCCAAATAAAAAAATTTTTGACATAAATTCCAACTTTTTTTGTTGTTTGTGTTACAATATTAGACAACGTCTTATCCTTGACCAAACAGGAACACTATATAAAAATAAGTAAAAAGTGAATGGAAAAAAATGAAAAAAATATACTATTACTTAGATGAGGATGTAGCAAGGTAAATGAAAATAAAATGAAAAAGTGAAGGGGAAATAATAAATAAATTTCTGTGTAACAACCGTAAGTAGAGCATATTTTCTAAAGATTGAAGTGTATATTCTTCAATGCCGCAATAAATAGAAATTCTAATAAAGACAGTTATTGCTATTAAAGGTAGATGACTGCTTGGATAGTGAAAAAATGAAATTCAAATTAAATTCGAAAAATACAAAATAAAATAATTATACAAAAAATAATAATTAAAATTATAATTAAAAATAAAAATAAAAATAAAAATAAAAATAAAAATAAAAATAAAATTAAAATTAAAATTAAAATTAAAATTAAAATTAAAATTAAAAATAAAATTAAAATTAAAATACAATACAATAACACACCACAGACAAAACGCTTTTGAACATTTATAAACACATGCAATTTCATTCGTTGTAGATTCTTAGCAAAAAATTCTCATTCGACTGAAATCAGTTTAAATAGATTAGTATATGATTGATGATTTATCCATATTTTAACAACGTGAGTGAAGAAAAAGACACTGTCCAATCCTGGACTATAAATTAATATTTTTTGAATTTTTTATTGAATTTATTGAATTTGAATTTTTTGTAATAAATTATAATTATTATAAGTAATTTTTTTATAAGTTTTTAAAACTAACCTGAAGTAACTTAAATTAAATTAAAAATGAATTTATTCCTTTAATTATAGCATAAACCAAACTTTTCGTTAAGTTACGTTAGTTCTGCTGAACTTCATTCAGCAGGACTGCAAAACTTCGGTTTATGCAAAAGCCGAGGTTTTTTATATTTCTATTTTATTGTTCAACAAACACTTTGCTTTCGACCTTCAACTCAACAACATAAATTTTAAATAAACGCTACTTTATAACGTTTTAAGAAAAAGCTCAAACCTCTAATCATTTTCTCGGAACAAAATTTAAGGTGAGTACCCAATTTCCCTTAAATCAAAAGGAAAGAATCATTTGCTAATTCCAATTTTCCTCCCAATAATATTTTATTTTATTTATGAGCGGCAATTATCAAATCTGTTAAAAGATTCCCCCGAAATCTTAAAAGAGATTCCTCAAATAAAACTCATTGTATTTCAACACTAATGATATTTTATGTTATATCCCAGCAGCTCTTTTACTAATTCAAGTACATTGTTCTATTTCTGATGAAACTTCAATGAATTTAACATGTGCTTGTCACAGGACGGAAGTGATCCAAGTGAATAGTATTTACTTCAGAAGATCTACGTACTACCAACTGGCTATTTAGGGTTCCGTACCCAAAGGCTAAAAACTTTACCCTATTGTGTTCGCTACAATGTCTGTCTGTCAGCACCTTCTTTATCTGAAACCGTTAAAGGTAAGAAAAACTTTCACTATAATACCAAATACTAAAACGTAGAGGGTGTTTCGATATTCACGTATATATCCTTATTTCTTGGACCGTAGGGGACCGAATTTAACACACAGCAATTAAAAAAAAAGTTCGCTCTATTAGCGACTATAAAAAATACAACTAAAAATTAAAGGGTGATAATGTGATTTTTACTATATGTAGATAAGAGGTAATAAAATATTGTGGATGTTTTTCGACGGGTGATTCATTCTCCAATATTCTACATAGGATTGGGAATTCACAGTACCAGCTAAGCGAATAAATATAGTTCGCTACCTTGCAATGGGAACTTTACTTAAGGAAATTTAAATATCCTTCTGTATCTTGTTATACGTGAATACAAAAACAAAAAAATTTACGTTGGTTTTCAAAATAAAGCTAAAGAGGACAAAAAAAATTAACACGAACTCTATGTAGAAATAAAAATTATTCTGTAAGAGTATTATTTTTTTAATGCTATTTATTTGCTTGTTTCAAGATGTTGATGAAATTGAAAACGAATAGAATAAAGAAGAGATCTTCGCAGTAGAAACGGTAACTGAAGTATTAGATGCTTTTAATTAAAAATACAAAACTTTAGGGATATTGTTAAGCGTACAAATTTGTATAGCAGTACGTGTGTGTTAACAAGTTTTCGTGTTTTGTATAAATTTTGGATGAGTCCAAACAGTGGTTGGACTGATGAGTTTCTTAAAATTCGTCTTAAGTCATTTCATTTAATATTTATGGCGCTGTTTTATGTGGATTGGCGTGAATACATTTGTATTTACTTTGATAACAGATTCATAATAAATAAATCTTTCCGTGTCTTGTAAAAAGTAGACTACGTGCTATTCCCATCATTATGAATGAAATCTAAATTGATTTTGTGATACAATAGAAACAAATTGTTATAATTGATTAATACAATACTCTTTTTAAATAAATTAATGATTAGAAAGGCATATACTTAGAAGGTAAAGTATATTTTAAATCTAATTTTAAATCTTTTATTTAATAATAACAACAAATAAGGTTTAGTGGTGATCTCGGAACCTGCTTATTCCCTTTCAAAAGGTTTTTTAATATTGTTGAGACTAAACCTTCACGCTTAGTATACGCTACATATTGGCCATCTCTCACCAAATTTGTCAATTAGAAAAGATGATTTGTTTTTTGTTTGATTTCTTTTAAATTAACTTTCTGAAGAAAAAATATATTCTTGTGTACAAATGTGACCGTACCCAAAATTAACAAGATTTTATGTGTCGTATTTTTTGGCACACATGAGTTTACCAAAGCATCTAGAAAAATTACTGGGGCTAGCGTGCCTGTGTGTAAAAGCAGCCGTAGGACTTGTCCTACTGCATAAAATTAAATCAGTTAGGCAGCACTAACAGGGTTAGTCGTTGTTGAGCAATGAAAAGGTAGAAATGCTACCCAACAGGGGAACAAGCACAGCCATGATCGGATCGGAATCAGAAAGGAAACTTAACGAAGCTCAAGAACGCTTGAAATCTTTACAGATATGATCAAAATCACTTGAAAACTCTAATGGCTAAAAGAAAAATATACTAACGATGATCAGTTGCTTCCTCCCAGGCACAGCATGTTAAAGAAACATATCGACAGGCGAGACATTGAGAGCAACTGCCGGTTCAGATTTTAAGATTACGACAAAGAATCACCAGACCATATTTTAAAGAATTGTTATACTTAATGTAAAAAGCAGCTGGTGAGACATCTACTGGAAAATGGGGATCTGCCAACACTATAAACGGTTGGCAATATAAATATAATTATTATTCTATTCTTCTCTAAACTTCAAGATATATACTGGCTTTCATTTCTTTTTAACATAAATTTATTTAAAAGACGGCCCATTTCGAGTAGCAAAGCAAAGCTTTTTTGAATTCGGCAAAACTTTTCAAAATCCACATCATTGTATGAAAATACATCTTGATTTCTAATAAAAACTACAATACAGATAAAATTTTAAATCAAGCTTAAGTTCGTTTTTATTCTCTCTAAGAAAGAATAAATTAAATTACAAATTAGGTGATATTTTTAAAGAAAAATTGGGAAAATTTAATTTTCAGACACCAGCAGAGCGGAATGCATTTTTTCTAGACAGCTACTTCCGTCATCAGCACTCGTCGTATCTATTTACTTTAGGTAGTGTTTAGTTGTAAGCATCCCAAACTCAGATAAAGGAATACGAGGAAACTGTATTCAATCATCAATAGTCACTACCTAAATCTTCCTTTTTGTTTTAATATTTTTACTTTAATATTTACTACCTTATATTTGTTGTTGCTTCAGCCAACTTTCGGTTAGCAATGAAAGCTACTTTTTTTTTTTTGTTTTTTATTTGTTTTCAGTATCAAACGTAACTTTGTTGGGTAAACATGCTTGCGCGGTGCTTAGCGATTTTTAGTTTTGAATATTTGAAATTTTTATTAGTCGAACTATTTATTTTACATACAGATGAAATTTTAAATCAAGCTTAAGTTCGATTTTGTTCTCTCTAAGAAAGAATAAACTACAATATTATACATGTTTAGTATTTGACATTAAAGTCAAATATAACACAATATGACGGCAATTTCCAGATCAAATATTGTAAAGTAAAATACAACTTTTTTAAGATCATTTATGACAAATAAAAATATGCTTTAAAATATAAAAAAATTTTAAGATCTGCCTCGCCAAATACATATGTATATGTATTTATTTCTTAAAGGAGTATGTGAAAAGTAATAATGAATTCATTTTCGAATGTGTTATGTTGTGTTTTTTCATTTTCTTTTCATTTTTTGTATTGTATGTGTACACAATGTGTGTTCTTGATAATAGAATTGAATGGAACATAAAAACCCAAACCATTACAGTTTCTTTGCATTTATGTTTGGAAGTATGTGAGTCAGTTAGTAAATAACGAATGCCGTTAATCACCACAATTCTATACACACATATGAATAATAATCTTGTCATCACAGACAATACAACTGAATATAAAAATATTTGCAAACTTAACATCAGTATCAATATATGTACGTCATGCTTTTTACTTCATACCTAAACAATAAAACAATAGTTCTACCAAATTAATTCGTATAACAATGTAAAATAATGGTAATAGGAATTATTCCAGAGAAAGCAATTATATGTAAGAAAATAAAAACTGTAACAAAAAATTTGAAGAAAAATTTTAATAGAAAAGCCCTTTTTTTAATGAAACATATTTGTTTCACTATAAAAGAATTTCATTCCTTGGTAAATTCTATAAATAAATTTATATTTAATTCAGTTTGTACGAAACACAAAAGTAATTCTTTTTAATTTTTAATTATTTAAAAACTTGCTTAATAGCTTTATCTTATATTGTGTTTCTTTGAAAGCGGAGAATGTAAAATTAACAGCAATGTGTTCAATGTGACTTCTTTTCAGATGTGTTCAAGATTAAGATTAAAGTGGGCTCCTGCCACGGTGGCTTTATCCCACGGTGCTCTTAACACCGAGTGAAATAAAGACGTAGACTAGCGCCCCCATTGTGTAGTATAACAACACTTTACGATTGACACCAATCGCAATTTGTGTGTATACAGTCACAATGAGTAGCAATTTATACAATATGGCAAGCCTTTCCAAGGCAAGCCTAGATCCATATTATAACCTCTTGCTTAGGGGTTTGGAGACTATCCAAACTCCGTCTGTTGAGAGTGCAACAGCACACTTGATCGACCGTGCACCACATCTGCAATAATCGATCTTAAACCACAACCACCACGTGTACCCCCGAAGGGGACCTCACCAACAACCGGTCACAGAGAGGATAGGCTCTCTGTGGGGCCACCGATTCCCGTGGTACCAGTCCTTTGGGCACTGGTCAGGCCTCAAAGAGCACCCGTGTTAAAACAGCAGACCTTTTCTTCCAGATTTAAGCTCTAGGAACCCTAGCGTCTGGTGCCCCTATTTTCCCCGAGTGAACCGCGTCAAAACATTTGCCATTACTGCAGTGACAATTGGAACCCCCGGGGGTGCGACTTCTTCTTCAAATTGATTTCTTTCTTTTTGGCGTTTAGCTTGCAAAACTTAAGCAACTCGGATTTAAGTTTTGCAAGCTAAACGCCTCGAATTTATGAGCATTTTATAACAATACGTTTACCTACGCTGATTAAAGGATACGCAGAAAAAAACATTATCAAAATCTTTTTAAACAAATTGTTGTTTGATATTTTTTCTATTTCTAAAAAATTGTTTTTCTAAATCTGATAATATTTGTATTTGATTATTTTGCAGCGAATAGTGTTGCTTTTGGTAAAATACAGTTTTGGAGCGATTTCAAAATTTAAATATTGTCTTATTTTATTTTTGTAGGAAGGCAGTATCTTTCTATCTATCTTTAAGAAATGTAACTGCAAAAAAATATGTAACGAAATAAAGCTTCACAATAATTGATTTTTACTGATATTTTGTTTTGTTTTAAACTTCTTATTCCTCTTATCATAACTGGCCAATAGCTAAAGTTAGGATTTTGTCATAGAGATACGTAGTTTTTAGTTATTTTAAGTAAGTAATTATTGTAATTTTTGACCTTTGTAATCATTTTATAATTATGTTTTTTAAGCTTTAGGTCTTTGTTAAAAACATTTTAAATTTATTTCCATTTTCAAGATTTCGCTACACCATTGCGTAGCGTCGTCAGGAAATAAAAATAGTTCTATAATATTTAATTGAACTATTTTTATTTCCTGACGATGCTATCCAATGGTGCAGCGAAATAGCACAGTTTTTCCAAACAAAATTTTCATCTGTAATATAGAACATAGATAAAAAATTTAAATTACTCTTAGTCCTTGCAAATAAACCAAAATATATGAATTGTTTACATCTTAAAAAAAGTCCGCGCAAAATCCCTTAATTTGCAGTTATTATCTATTGTAGATATAAAGAATGCTCTCAACAATTCTCAACAGACAACAAAGAAGAAGCAAATTAAGCTTAAGCATTATTGACAACTTAACACTTCTACCACAAGGAAACAGGAAGCTTACAGATAAAGATTTATCTTAATCCAGCAGTAAAAAACATAAAATAAAAGCAATTTAGCATAAAATAACACATTAATCCTTATATGGCCATCAAGAAAACAAAATTTTTCAATTCTTTGAATTAAATTTAAAGCAAAGAAGATAATATAAGCAGTGTTTATTATCATATCCATTTTGCTTTACTCTATCAGCCAAAAAGTTTACATTAGCTAAATGAGCATTTAATTTATATGCTTCCACAACTAGAGCAAGTTAATTTGGTTTATCTTAACGTTTGTAATGTCACTATTGATAAAGACTATTTTGATTATCAAAAAGTTTAATAAAGTTTTTTTAATCTACCTTCCATAAATAAGAATTTTATATAAATTATACATGAGGTCGTAAATATTCGAAATATTTGCAATAAATATAGTTTGTGAAAAAATGAGGCGCTCAGCGCCAAAACGGCCTAAGCCCAAAAAAATGGTTTTGAGAAAAACGAAGTTAAAAGAAAATTAGTTTTTAAAATATTTTTATTATTTTTTATTAATCGTAGATAAATATTAGTTGTAATATTTGTTTTAGGTTAATCATTAGGGCTTAATTAACTTAGACTGTTTTAAACAGTTAATACAAAAATTAAAGTGGCTTAGGCCATTATGGAATCCATTTAAAAAAATTTTTTTTATAGAAACTGAGGGTTAGGCCATTTTGGCTCTATTTATTAAAACATAAAAAATGTCTTCAGATAAATAATAAAAATAATTTTTAGCGTTTTAAATAATACAAATTAATAATTATTTTTCGTCTTCTCGAATTTGTTTTTAAACTATATTAAAATTTTCTTTTATTTATTTATAAATTATGATAAAATGCATGCTTTATAGGAGGAATGAATTCTTTGAGTTCCTGTAAATCCTTAAACTTTGCAGCTTCAATGAATAGTGGCCAGGTACTAAAAATTTGTGGTCTGTCTGTTCCACGGGGAAGATCGAATAGTGCTCATTCTTATGTTCCGGTTTCGGCCACCACATTGATCGCTATACATTATTAAGATCTTGCATTTGACAGTGGCTTAGGCCATTATGGCATCCAAATTTTTTCGAACTTTGCATACAGGAAAAACAGTTTTCAGCGATGAGCGCCCCAAATATAGTATGTAGATACTGAACACCACTTTAAATAAGACTCAACTGTAAATTAAAATTCTTCAGAAAACACATACAACTGCTTAGGAGCTTCATAATTTGTTTAATGATATCCACATATCGTCAGCTAAAATGCAAAACGGCGTAACTAACAAAAATATAAAACATATTTTACAAGAGAAGCAAAACACTTTGTAAAATTAAAGCTATATTATACACTGTAGGAAATATCGTAGGTAATGTTGTCGAAAAAAATGAGTAAATCCTTAACGACACAAATAGCTTAATCAACTTAATTTTTACTCAAATCTCAAATTTAGTCATATAAACTAATTTTATTTAAATCAACAGATTTTTTTTTTTTTTTTTGTTAAAAACATATTTTAATAGGATTTGAAAAAGTTTATAATAATTTAAGTAAAATTCTGTTAAATTCTGTTAAATTTGACTAATTTATCCCTTGATTTAAATTTTTTTATAAGAAAATTCAATACATAAAAATAAAAAAAATCAGTCAATTGAATTGAATTGAATTGAATTTATTGAGACTTCATGTGTTCAGATATAGAAAGAAAACTTAGAACTATATGTATGATTCTAATATAAATAAAAGAAAACGCAACTTGCTATGATAATGTAGGTTTTTGACCAACGGAATGGGTAAAAATAAAAAGAAATAATGTGCTTGAACCCGACACCAAGTTTACAATTAGTTAAGAAAACTTAAACTAAGGATAAATAAAAACTAAAACTACACTTAAAACTAACTAAACCTACAATTTTAATCTAATTATTTACAATATGTACAAGGGGTGGATTATAAATCCAAAACACTAAAATTAAGTGAACAGCTAAGCTGCATATTTAATATACAAAAAGAGAGTATTAATATTTAAATTTGTAATCTTTTAAAAAATGATTAACTAAAAGTTAAGTTAAAATATAAAAGATAACAGCCGACCCACAATAAACCAAAAACTAAAAAAGTCGAATTTAGTTTATTGTAGAACGAATTTTCTACAAAGAAGACACTTAAAATAACAGAATGCCTTCAGCCACGATGGCAAGTACGGTCATTATATTTAAAAAAATTTGAAAAACTCAGTCAAGTGCGAGTTAGACTCACACACGTAGGGTTCCGTAATATGTTTAGTAAAACTTCAAATTGTAAATTTTTTCATGTCTTACAGGTCACCCTTTAATTTTAAAATGAAAGTCATATTCGAGAAAACTGCATCACCCTTTAAATTTTATTAATTGTTATTATAGCGGCCATAGTAATACACTTTCTATAAAAATATCAGGCGCCTACCTGAAAAACGTGTCACTGATAGCCAAACCCTTTAGATATTAGTAATTGTTACAGCGGCCGAAGTACAACATCTACTGTAAACATTTGAAGAGTCTACCTATTACGGTTCAAAAAATAAGGCTATTTACGTACAAATCATGTCTCTGTCGGAACACCCTTTAATTTTGTTATTTATTATAGCGGCCATAGGAATTCTCTTTCTATAAATATATCAATAGTATACCTATAACGATTAAAAATATAAGTCACAATACGTGAAAAACACCCTTTAATTGTTAGTAATTGTCATAGCGGCCGTTGCAACACATCTTTTGTACAAATTGGAAGAGTCCACCTATTACGGTTCAAAAAATAAAGCGTTATACAAGAAAATCACGTCACTCTCGTAGATTCTATTAAAAAATTAGGCCATATTCATACAATTCACGTCACTGTCGATACACCCTTTAATTTTTACTATTTTTTATAGTAGTATTGTTTATCGTGACCAAAGTTATGTTACAAAAAACTAAAATTTGTTCGCCGCACCCATACATTGTTACAGAGAACTTAATGTTCCTGTGACCATACCATAACCATGGTTTTTCTTCTCGTGTATCTAATACGGTTAAAAAATAATGGTATATATGTATGTACATGAAAATGGCTTCTCTATAGGAAAAATTTCAAAGTTCTATAGCGGCCATAGTTTGTTGTTAAAGGGGCCATAGTTTAGTTATTTTAAGAGTCTACAACGGTTCAAAAATAAGGTAATATACCTGTAAATCAAGACACCCTCTAACTTTGAGGTTTATGTGTATACCTGTTATTATAGCGAACAGTTCTTTCTATATGCTCTGCGTAAACTGCATACTACGATTCAAAAATTAGAGCCATATACATACGTACATAAAAGTCACTTCACTAATCATGTATCATTATATGTTTCATTTATGAGTGATAAAACTATGTATTTGCATATTTTTTCATTATCTAGTACATTTTAAAATTTTGATTTATAACTGATTCTTAAAAAATATTTGTTGCAATAGACATAAAAATAAAATACATATTATTTATATAAAAAAAATATGAAACTTAACTCACTGTCGCAACACCCTTTAATTTTTAAATATTTTCTGTTATAGCGTTCATAGTACCTATAATTCTGTAAAAATTTCAGGTTTCACACATACATATGTATATGGCACTCACAACCAAACAGACATAGTAGCGAAAACATTTAGGTTTAGGTTTTACCCTTCTAAAACAAAATATGGATGTCTCAATTGCTAAATCGATTAATTCCATTTGATTTATGTTTCTTTGTAGTCTAAATAACAGCATTTAATTTCTTTGATTTGTCTAAGAAGAATTTAGAAAGCAATAAAAACTTTCAACTAAATCCTAATATGCGGTTAAACGATTTGGAAATGAGTCATTCTTTCACTCATACCAAAATATTTTATATTAAAATAAAGATTATTTTCAATATTATTTTATTAACAATGAGATCAGGATACAAGTAACACAAAGTGTTTGATTGCAGAAGAGTTTTAAAATATTTTTAATAATTTTAAATATAAAAAAAGTAAAATTAATCTCAGAAAAATTACAAATTTATTACAATTTAAACCGCTATGTACTTCAGGTTACTAACGTCGGTTGAAACTTTTATCTCTGTACTTTTATTCGAAAGCTTGTATTTAAATTTTTTATATTTATTTTTAAGAATTTATTCAACTTATATAAATTTATATGTGCACTTGTGCGCATGTATGTGTATACCTTTTTTAGGGCAAAAATTGTGAAAGTTTAAAAAAGAACAAAATGATATTGATAATGGACAAGTTAAAAAATATATATTTTTACTTGCAGATTTATGGTAACTAAAGGTGAAAGTAACCATAATCAAGTTTACATTAAAAATGAAACTTACATCATAGAAACCAGTGAAGTTTTTATTATTTCTTAGTATGAAGCAGTATCAATTTACGAGGTGGGGCAACATTACAGTTCGCAGTTTTTCGAAATTTTAAACTCCACATTTTAATAAACAACTATGTATCTTCTTGTTGTTGTCAAAGTTGCGCATTTTGTGTAACACTAATACAGCAATAAATTAATTCCAGCGTTGTCAACTCAGTACTAAAAGCACTGTTTTTAGTGTTTATTTAAATTTAAGACGAGAAAATTTTTTTGTCAGTGTTTCGAATCTATTTCGAAAACAATAAAAATAAATTGTAAATTTTATTGACAATAAAACATCTTTAATGTGTGACTACTTCTATTAAATTTTAAAATTAATTTAAATTTTCCAGCACTTAAAATTTATCACAAAATTTATACTTGAAGTAAGAGTTTTTGCGATTATTTTCAAAACTACACAAGGTAGTCATAACAGATACTTGCAAATTAATTTCATAAAACATTCTACTAAGTTGAATACATTTTCTTGACGAAGCCATATCTTAAACAGCAACAAAATATATTTTAGTGTCCAATACAAAACAAAAATCTAAGCAAAACTAGGAAATGAGAGTGTATGGTCTCAAAAACAAAAAGTGTTAGAAAAAAATTGTTGCCGTATTAAAAAAACACGCGTCAATTTGAGATAGAAACAAAAAAATCAGTAGAAAAAACCCATTTTTGTTGACAAGGCTTATTAGTCAGAAAATTGATATATTGGGCGGAATGTTTTATCTTCAAAACTACTCATTAAATTTAAATTTTTTTTTTATTCTTATCTTTCTTCTTAAGTAAATTTAACTCAACTTTGTCGATTTATTAGCACCCCCGCACAGTGGTCAATTTCGCGAGATAGCGGTCAAAACTCTATAACTTTTGACCGGATTGGTATTTTTTTACGCAATTTGTTTTGTTCAATAGGAGGGACTTTAAGCTTCAATTTGCGTGTACAAACGTAAAAATCGACTGATAGGAATGAAAGTGATGTGGAGTTAAAAATGCATTTTAATTTTTTGTTGAGTTTCCATGTAAAAGTTGAATATTTTGACATTTTAAATAGGTATTTTTTTATAATTTCTTATTTTCTTCAATCGTATTTTGCAACCAATACTTATTTATTATTTCTAAACTTAATTTTGGTCAGAAAATGCCAACATTTGGCCCCTGACATTTATTTAGACTCAATATTCACAGGGGCCAAAGGTTGGTTTTTTTGGAAGAAAGCTAATTCTTTTGAGGATTAAACTGAAAAATAACACTGAAATTCCCAACAATATCAAGACCATTTGGATATATTATATACAGAACACAACATCGATAAAATTTTAAGTAAACTTTTACTATTGATTTAAAGTGCACATAAGTATATTTTATTTAAATGTATTAATAAAAATTTATACTAAAATTAGAAACAAATTATAATCTATAAACTAGTATTAATTAAACAATATTAGTAAAAATTTCTTCCAAATAGCTTTGATTTTCATTTTGCAGTAGTTGTTTAGCTTCTTCATCTAACTCTAATGAGGTTGATTTCCATTTTTTTCGAATACTGGACATATACGGGACTGATGTGCACAACAAAATATTAATAAGATCTTCATTAGTACAATATCTGGAAATTTTTCTTGTATTGTGCTCGCGAAAGAATCTGTTCCTTTTTTCTTGCGCTTCTTCTGAGAGATCTCCAATTGGAAGCATATTGTGCTGAATTATTTGTTCCCCATGGAACAAAATTTTGTGAACTGTGGTTGGTATATGTCTCCAAGAATATGTTTGGTTATAAAGGGTTGCTGTCTCATTAGCATACTGACCAAATTTTTTGGCATCTATCTTTTTGCTAGATGCTATAACTTCTAATATGATTTGGAATCGTCGTATTAAATCATAATCTATTCCAGTTATAGAAGCTGCAGTTTCTGGATCGGAAAAAAATCTCCTTGCTGTGTTTCCATCATTAGAATTTCCTTCTCCTTGCTTTGGCTGGTCAATTATAAGGCCTATCTCGCGGTATTTTTCTTGAATATCTTTTTTTTTTGCTTTCTTTTTTCCAAATTTTCTTTGTTGTTTCTCACTGTTTCGCCTAACGGGCCAAATTCGAAATCGTATCCCAATTTAAGAATATGCTCCATAAAACGAATTCTAGCATGAAGAGGTGACATTCCAAATTCATATGCTTCATTAAAACTATCGTCTTGTGTTGGTGGTTGGCTCAATTGACTTGATGTTTTTTGGCATATGGTGCAGCTTGACGAAGACTTTGTTTCGGTTAAAGCTTGTGCAACTGTTCCATCAATCATTGTAAGTGACATTTTGAAGTTAACTTCGATGCATTGGTCATTAAATTCAAATATCACTGGTTGAAGTTCTTTAATTTCATCTCTTATTTTGCCAACTTCTTCAGTTATGACATCTTTAGTTTCTTTTTTGTAAGCAAACTTTATTGGTCTACAAAATTTTGTTGACGAGGGAATTTCGTTCTTCCATACATCTATCTCTGGAGCTGTACTAGTTGACGGCTCTGAACCAATATAAGTTTTTTTAAACGTAATGGAACGAAAGAATTCATGAATACATTGGCATCAGATGAATTTTCCGCATTACATTGTTTGTATTGTTTCTGGCCAGAGGACCTATCACATCCCCATTTAGAAATTAAAGTCATGCTGCAATTTTTAAACTTCTTTAAATAGTCAGCATCAAATGTCTTTAATAATCGTTCTGCAGTGTGTTCAAGAAGATCCTGCAATTTTATTTCTGCTGAACTTGAAGTTACACTAATAGCAGTTGTTGAAGGTAAGCAATCTTTTTTGGCAGAAACTATATCTCGATATGATGGAAAAATTCCACATTTTTTTTCATTGGTTCGCTTCCGCAATTCTGTATATTGGTTTTTAGTCATTTTCAAATCCAAAAATAGTGCAAATGCTTCTTCTGGAGTAAATTTATTTTCTTCAGTTGGTGTCGGCATACTTTCTAAAATCCTTTTTGTGCGTCTGGGGCTTGCTTCCACTATTTTTTCAATGATAGCAATTTTACTCTTTTTAGTTTTCGATGGTTGAATTTGATGCAGAAATGAATCCTTTATGATGCTACAAGAAACTTCTTCATTGATGTGTTTAAGCTTGCGTCTTCGTGATCTTTCAATACAATTATCAATTGGCTTTGCTGGTCGACCACCTTTTCCAGTTTCCGTGGTAGTTACTGATGGCTTTTTAAAAATAAGTTTATTTCTTAGCCATTCTTGGTTGCGTGAGTAAAATAATTTCTTGTTTCTGGAACATTGATTGTACCGTTTTCTTAAAGTATTTAAAAAGTTTTTTATTTTTAAGTTATGAATTTTAATTTCTTCTTTGTCGTATATTTTGAAGAATGGATTATTCATTATATGTAAAATAATATCGTTTTCATCTTTCCGTTCAAAATATATATCAGATAGAACACTATAACTGAATTTAGCCATTGTTTAAACAATAATGAAGAAATAAATGAATGCATGGATTAATATACTATTGCTCGAAGTTTCAACATGATCTTTTTTACCTCTTTGAAACATAATATAACAGGTACACTTGGTTTTACCAGTTATTTCCATTGGATTTAAATTTATTTGCAATTTTCAGGTATTTAAGTTGTGTAATATTAGATGGCAATAAAATCATTTTTTACCTTTTCCAACTGAATTGCCAGATACCACATAATTTGAGAGTTCTATTGTCATTTTTGTCAAAATTTTGATACACCCTTCTATGTGAACTAGGTCAAACTATGGGCCAACTCCTCCTAATTTCAACAGAATTTTTTTTTGGGTCAATAAGAACTCTTGTACAAAATTTCATCAAAATATATGCATAATAGCCACTTTCACATACAAATAACTTCTCAAAAAATATGACGTGCATTTGTACCGAATATCTTACCTTGGGTCAGAAAAATTGCTGTAGCTCAAAAAGTGCAGTCCCGATGCATAGACATGTATATATAGGAATGTAGGGGAGAGTTAGGACTACAAAATAGTAAATTTGTGTTTTGACTCAGCTTGACTCACAGGAGTTGTGCTCTATGAAGTAGGAAATTTCCGAGAAATTTGACCTTTTTTAAAAAAAATATTTAAATTGTTCTGAAAACAGTAGAGCTTCAATTTTCTTACCAGTATGGGAAATAAGTTAAGTTACAACACAAAATTTATTTCGTCCCAAAATCTTGAAAAACAAAAAAGTTATGATCATTTAAACTTTAAAAATTAACTAAAAATATCATAAATTTACTAAATTCTGAAAAAGCCCATTTTGGACCACCCTGTTCTCAGTGAAATAGTTGAAATAGAGTTCTAATTTATTGGCTCCCGAGGTTTACTACTGTCTACTTTCATATGAGTCTAATAACTTTAAAATCGGAGAACAAAAACCAAAAGGAGTTTTGGCCGCTATCTCAAAATATTGACCACAGTGCCCCGGTGGTTCCAATTGTCACTGCAGTAATGGCAAATGCTTTGAGGCGGTTCACTCGGGGAAAATAGGGGCACCAGACGCTAGGGTTCCTAGAGCCTAAATCTGGAAGAAAAGGTCTGTTGTTTTAACACGGGTCCTCTTCGAGGCCTGACCAGTGCCCAAAGGACTGGTACCACGGGAATCGGTGGCCCCACAGAGAGCCTATCCTCTCTGTGGAAGGTTGTTGGTGAGGTCCCCTTCGGGGGTACACGTGGTGGTTGTGGTTTAAGATCGATTATTGCAGATGTGGTGCACGGTCGATCAAGTGTGCTGTTGCACTCTCAACAGACGGAGTTTGGATAGTCTCCAAACCCCTAAGCAAGAGGTTATAATATGGATCTAGGCTTGCCTTGGAAAGGCTTGCCATATTGTATAAATTGCTACTCATTGTGACTGTATACACACAAATTGCGATTGGTGGCAATCGTAAAGTGTTGTTATACTACACAATGGGGGCGCTAGTCTACGTCTTTATTTCACTCGGTGTTAAGAGCACCGTGGGATAAAGCTACCGTGGCAGGAGCCCACGTTAATCTTGAACACATCTGTCGATTTATTAGCATATTTTTCGATTTTTGTTATGAGTACAAAAAATCTGTTGCTACATTTGCTAGATCCATATTGATTGTTATAAACATTTCTCATACCATAATAGAAAATTCTTGAAGATTTTAAGCGTGAAAGAATCTTGGAGAAACGCTCTCATATAAGCATAATTAATACAATTCTTTGTATGCTTTACATAAATATTTTCCACAAGTGCTACGTATTTTGAAAGAGTATTTCAAAACAGTTTGCAAAATTGCGTTGTGTATAGAATTCAGGACCTTCATTAGGGTTCTTAGAGGTACTTTTAAGTGTCTCTTTAAAAAATTGCTTCTGTTGATGCAGCATTTTTTACTAGTTATTACTAATAAGTATTTAAGTATCCAAAACTCTGATTTTAGGTTTAAAACAATAAGATAAATATTTTAAATATTAAAGTATGTTTTTAAAACAATCAATGCCATTGTTTCTATATTAAATCTCAAAATAAGATAATATTTTTAGTTTTTCTTGCGCCAGAATAAAAACTCGATTAAATTTGTTTTCCATTTTTTTTATTTAACCAAACTTTTATCATATAAATATTGTATGCAGTTAACTTGTTTTTACGTTACTCTTTCAACAAGCACGACGGACTACAAGCTGCAAAAATGATGCTGTAGAAAAATATGTATGCATTTTTAGTGGCATTGGAGCGTGTAATGGTATTGGTTGAAAACTTAATTACATTTTTCGACATTTACGTAAGAGTAATGTGTTTCCTTGGTTTTGTTAGTTAGATTTACACCCAGCAAATACATGCAAACAAACAGGCACACATCTATACAAAAAACGATAATAACATATACATACATACAAAACAAATAATATAATGGAGAATTGTTCCAGCAGCAACAAATGCTATTATGCAGAATATAACTTTGTTTTTATGTATGCATCTGAAGTACATAGACTACCTTCAATGCTGTTCATTTAAATGCACAGCAATTTTATAAATTTTCACACTAGACTACTACTGCTGCTGCTGCTGCTGAGTAGTTTTGCTACAACAACTATCGCCACTACACAAACAAACCCATACAAGCTTCATTCATGCAACTGTATTGTGAATTCGAATCCAAAAGTTTTAATGCATTTCGGTGGTTGAATGATTGTACAAAATTCAGCTTTAGCTAACAGCATTTCTTTATTTTTTTCATAAGTCCGAAGTATAGTTTAGTCCATATATATTTTGATAGGTTTTTAGTAAAATAAAATTGAACAGTGGCGTTTTTTTCAGCTAAAGGGTATTAACACTTACCAATGGTTTTGAGAACATTTTCACAAAGTCAGCTTTAATTCTAGTTATTTATCGATTAAAGCATTCAAAATTTAAATATTTTAACATCGGTTATTATACCCAACATTTTTAAACATAAATGTTTCTCTCGAATTACTATGGAGATTATTTCTAGGAATTTATTTAATTTTCATGCTGAATTTCAATACATTTTTTTGGTGCGAATTCGTAAACATAAAACCAAAGAAAACGTGATATATTTATATGATGTATTTTAGTTGTAGCTGATCGATTTATATAAAGTTCATACAGTAGTGGTACCACATAGACAGATGACATATAATGCTCTTATTGCTATATTTCCCTTGAAAGAGCGTTTATTGTGTTTTGCTTAACTTTTTTCAACTTATGATCCCTCTAAGAGAAGTTCTGTAAAATAAAAATGGAATCCTTTAGAATTAGAATGTAAAGTATTGGAAAGCTGTTTTATATTTAAATTCTAGTTCCACAATTAGATAAGCTTCACCTTTACATATAAAAACTGTTTACGTCTAGGTGTCGTCGAAATTTAAATAGCTTGTGCATATGCTATAACGGCTCATGGACCTTATAGTCCTTTACCATCTACAGATAGTAATTAAAACTAAAAACTGCCTAAACTTAAAATTATACCTTAGATACTAATTAAACTGAATCCTTTGATTAAATTGATGCGTATTGACTGCCGTCAAGCGTTATTTTATGAAATCTCATGACAGAATATTGTCTCTCAAAGATGAAAAATATAGTAATGAAAGCGTTGACGCGGCTTAGTGGGAAATATGGCTTTGGAAAGTATATTAAAGTCTAATTTGTTCATTATATGAAAGTTCTTGTTCTTAGACAGGGTATTTTGCAATGTAGCCGGACATTAAATTTTTTAGCTTATATTGGCCCATAGGCTGTTACAGCTAGAAATTAAGAATAATCGGACCAAGGCGATTAAAGTAGCTCTTGGAAGAACTAATCCTACCTCTGAAAAATTAATTTTGTTTTAAGTTTTCCCATACTTTTGTTTAGCAAATGCAACTTTTATAATCAGCGAATGTTCCAAAACCAAAAATTGTACCCTGAAGAATCTAAAATGCCATTTTTTGCCCCTCCCCCTTTTGTGGACGGTGACAATATTATATGCAAAAATAATGTAATTATTAAAAGAAATGGATTAAATACAATTAAATATAAATATGTAATGCAAATTTTTTTTTGCTAATTTCAAAAAAAAATCAAATTTAAGCTAAGCTAATGCCGAAGAGAAAGTGTCTGAGCAATCTCCACCACTCAAAAATATTAATAAAAGATATTTTTGTAATTTATTACTTTATAGTATTTAATTTATCTGAAAATAATTAATTTATTTATAACTAGCTGAGCCCGGCACTTCGTCAGCGTCATTATTTTGCTATGAAAGTAATCCACATTAAGATTTTTAATTTAATAGTGCGTCAGATATGGTTATGTAATTACTTTAGATAACGTTACCCATCCCTGGGTAGTTACTCAGAAACATAGGCTTTATATAAAATTCTAAAATTTCTATAAAATTCCAAAATTATTGTAGAGTATTGTAAACAGTGTTTGTACCATTCTATCGGTAAAATTGCGTATTTTCACTACTTCTTCTTTCTTTTCTCTTGGCAATGAGATATTTTTGCGAGAAAAAATATTCTATTTTTAAACCACGATACTAAGGTACCTCTCCATAAAATTTTATTCAAATTAATCCATTAGGTTTTATTATACTTATTTATAGATTATAACTTATTAATATTAGTAACAATAAATTTTATTTAAAATAATAACAAATTTTTTATTTAAAACCAAAAACAGTTTATTATCGACAATAAGGTTTCTTCTTCGTATCTACCTATGCAAGATGAGCAAAGACAGAAAAAAGTTGAAATTTGCAAAAAAAAATGGTTTAAAAAAATGGCGCAAAAACGCGGAAACGTTTTTTACTACACTCTAAAAGTAGACATCGCATATTTTATAGTGATATATAACATTTTTAGGATCGCGATTGTCCTCACTCTCAAAAACCTTTTAACTTTTTTTTGACAAAAAAGTGAAAAAATATTCTTTTTTTAATTTCGAACAAAATTTTTTATAATAAAAAATAAAAATAAAATTTTTCTAAAAATTAATAGAAGTAGCTGTTAATGTTGCCTTTTACAGAAACAAACACAATACAAAATCTTTATTCACAAAAAATATATTGCAAACCTCTCAAAATCGTAAAAAGTCAATAAAAACGTATGCAATTTACTCAACTTTTTTGAATTTAACAGTGTCCCAAAAAGAAAACTCTCAACCAAAAGCCTTGGAAATTCACTATACGATGCAGAATTTTGTTGTCTGTCGAGCTGCGTACATAAATTTTTTCTTTTCTTAAATTTAGTGTTTGGCCTTATGTTCGGCGACGCATCGCGATACCACATTGCGAGTAAGAAAAAAATTTATTTGATGCGAATTTCTTATTGTTTATCCGGTTATACAAATTTTTTAATTGATTTCTTCGCTGTAGATGCATAAACTCTCACATTTAAATTTTAAATTTTTATTTAGATTACTGCAAGAAATATATGGATTGATAAAAACTTCTCTATTATTTTCCCGAAACAATTATAAAAAACGATTATGAGATAAAATACGAGTTCAGAAACAATTAAGGGCGTGATCGTACCGTTTACGCAATACAATGAATAGAAGAAATGGATAGTCTATATTCCCCTTATTTATATTAAGAAACAGCAACAAGGATAAGAAAATCATTATTTTATATAGTTGGAAAACAGATTTTGAAGCAATCTCATCAACGCAGGAATAGCGTCGTGCTGATTGCAATTATCTGCCTAGTGAGCCCAAAGGCCATCAGAAACAGATTTAAAACTATTAATAATTTCCTCAAAGACTTTGGAAATCATAAAAATGTCGATACCCAGTTCGGACAACAAGAAACTTTCCAAAAATTATAATTATTTGCTAATTTAAACTTAGAATTAAAAAAGTTAGTTTTATAAGCGTATCACTGCAAGACCATCATTTACTTCTATTAAATTGAAATTTAAAAGCAATATATAAAGATTGTTTTTTTAGATTATTTAGGTCCAACTATGATGTGTATTAGCAGGTTTAAGCTAATGTCAAAAAATGCACCGAAAGCCTTTCAAATGCTTAAACAAATTATTGAAGACTTTTAGGTGGCTACAAATGTACTTACATTAATCTAGAAACTATTATGCCACAAGAAGGTTTTATATACTTAATACTATTACTAAACGCAAAGAAAAAACATCGTTGAGGCAACAATAATCGAAGAGCAACATATTCTGATTAAATTATATGGTTGTAGTAAAAAAAAAACAAAACTAATAATAAAATAAAACTTTGGTTGTGATTTAAAAATTTTGTACTTCAAATCAAATTTTGAAATTTTTACAAAAACTTGTTTGTTGTGACCACAGTAATGATTAAGTTGATCAAAGCAACCTTATATTGTTACAAAGAACAAATGATGGTTCTTGTCACCATACCATAACCATGATGGTCTTTCTCTGCATGTATAATAAATTATAATTAAAATATAATCTGCTTGTATAATAAAATTATAATTATAATAAATTATTAATTATTAATTATTTTTATTAGTTTTAATAAAATTTCGAAATAAAAATTACTTTTGGCCTAAAGTACTAAAAAAAGCAACGGTGCGCATAACTCAATTCATAACAATAAAATTCTCTTTCTTTTTTACTTTACCATACGTAGTAAAAAAAATGGAGATCGGGATTTCGACGGATTTATACGTTTTGAGATCTCCTGAATCCATTTTGACTATTTTCGCGATGATGTCTGTGTGTGGGTGGGTCGTGTATGCCACTATTTTTGTGGAGTTTGTACAGGTCATACCGTTTGACATATCAAAATGAAATTTAGTATGTGCCTTTGGTATATGGAGATGAAGAGCTGTATAGTTTTTGGGCATAATCGGGAGGGGGCAAGGGATAGTATCCTGACCGCCAAATTTTGTGAACGCTCTACAGGTCATACCGTATGTCATATTAAAACGAAATGTAGTATGTACCTTTGGTTTATGGAGATGAAGAGCTGTATAAATTTTGGGCATAATCGGGAAGCGGAAAGGGGTAGTTTACTTACTCCCAAATTTTGTGAACGCTCTACAGGTCATACCGTACGACATATTAAAACGAAATTCAGTATGTGCCTTTGGACATATAAATATAAATATAAATTTTGGACATAATCGGGAAGGGTCAAGGGGTAGTTCATCTAACACCCCAAACCGAAAATAATTAACTATTCGATTCGAATATACTTCGAACTTTTATTCTTTATATAATATATCCATAAAAATATCTGTTTCCATTTGGTATGGTAAAGTTGAGTGTTGGCCACTCCAGTTTTATTTCTTATAGAAACTTTCTTTTTTAAACATTTTATATTAAATTTAGTAATAATTTGTTAACCTTCGTTTTCAATTGCTATTTTTTTAATGTACATACGGGTATATACTCGTCCATTAAAGTCCTTACACCGTGGAAGTTTATTTTAAATTCACCATAATATTCGGAAACTACTTGGCCAGCAAATATTTGTAGTCAATCAATTAAAATTATTGTAAAGTTGATGAAGCTCATCCAAATTTAATGAATTAAAATGGAAGATGTACACAATTCAAGAGTACCTGAAGACATATAAAGGGATATTTCAATAATAAAAAACATATCACAACCATTAGATTCAGTTATTGAAATTGAAAAAGAATTTACAAAAGTATGCTGAATTATGTAAGCAAATAAAAAATTAAAATATTTTACTCTTATTAACGCCACTGTTTTATACAAATAAAGTTGTTTGGCTGTTTTCATGCTTCTGACATTTCTTTTATTTTTTCTCCATTTCACATCTCCGAAATGATACTTCATTTGTTTTTTTTTTTATTATTTTCTTTTATCATTTGTAATGCATAATTTACTCTTAATTAACTTACCTTTATTAAATTTTCGTATTAAATTTTAAAAGGAACCAATTTTTATTAAAATATTAAATTTTCGTAATGAATATTTATATACTTCCACAACTTTTAGTAATATTCATAAAGTTCTGAAACAACAAATTTATACACAATCGTATTTTTTCCGTAACTTAATAAGTGTTTTATTCATAAGAAACAATATTTATATTATTTATTTATCCCTTAATAATAATTTTAGTAAAGCTATTTCGAAAGTTAAGAAAGAAATAAAAATATAAATAAATCTCAAAAAAATAGTAAATTAATCAAAAAAAAAAAACAATTTTAATTACACATTATATATTACTGCAATTGAACAAAATTTAATTAAAAATGTAATGCCATTAATTTAAACTAAAAATATTGAAAATGAAATTCCCAAAAATTAAGGCCCATTATTATAACTTGCGAATAGCTAAAGTTAGGATTTTATCGGAGAGATAACTAGTTATAACTTGCCTTTAAAGTACTTGATGGTTAAAATTTCTTTTTAGCTTACTTAAAATAACAAAAAACTACTTATCTCTGCGACGACAAAATCCTTACCTTAGCTATTGGCAAGTTATAACGATGGGCCTAAGAATAATTAAGTTGAAGTCAGTTTTTCAGAATGAATTGATTTAAAATTTAATGTTTTCCGTTTCTTTTTGATATTATTTTTTACTAAGCTTTAGCTTTTAAACTCAACACCTAATTTATATATTTAAACTATCTGTGCCCACACACGTTGTGTGCGTCCTGACAATATTTTGTTTGAGTTTGCTTAGAAAGTACTACACTTCAAATTTTAAGACTCTTACGTATTTATTTTATCTAAAGGTACCTATCCCTGAAAAAAATACTAAAATTTATATAAAATTCTAAAATACTAAAAAATGATTTTAAAGTTATGTAAAAGATGTTGTAAATATTTCAATAATAATGTAATTCCACAAAGTAAAAATACAAAACTATATACAAATTTGCATATAGTTTATTTGACCTTTTTTTAATAATTTGTAATTTAATTATTTTTATTTTTACGCTTTCGGTCATTAATTATTTTTATTTCTTATCTATTTTTTAACGACCTAAAGCTTGAAAATAAAAACAATCAAATTACAAATTATCATATACAAATTTTATTCAATTGTCTATTTGACAGTAAGTAATACATATTTTGTGATTATTTTAAAGCAGCGCCATCTATTGCGCAAACATGTTTAAAATATCCCGCTATCAATTGATTTTGTCATTATTTTAAAACAGCGCAATCTATTGCGCAACCGTGTTTAAAATATACCGCTTTCAAAAATAAAAGATGCCTCAAAACTATGCAGTAACTTTAAATCGGTAAAAAAAAATCGGCGTACTTTCACTGCTTTTTCTCCACTTTCTATTTGAAATAATATAATTTTGCGGAAAAAAGTTATCCTATATTGGAATCAGGATACTAAGGTATCTTCTCACAAAATTTTGTTAAAATCTATCTAGTAGTTTTTACGTGATGCGAACACAAAGAAAGAAAGAAAGAAAGACAGACAGAAAATAAGTTACTATTTTATTATATGTATAAATAATGCTATTATTATTATAATTTTCACCACAGGTAGAAAGTTTATATGTACGTTTCTCATTCCGTTTGTAGTTTCTGCAATATTCATTTCTGATCCTATAAAGTATGTGTAATATAGATGCTTATTCGATTAAGCAATGTCCGTCTGATCGTCTGTGATCGCCTGTCTGTCTTCGTATTGAAATCAATTGTACCAATGACCCAAAAATGCTGTTAAAAACATAGTACAATAAGCTGTCAGGAATAGTGTTGGAAGATTTGCTATTTAAGTCCTACACCATTGGTCTTTAAATGTTGAGGTTATTTCCTTACATTTTACCCATGTTTTTGTGTTTTTAATATTATTACTGTTTTTGCTTTGTTGTATTGAAAACTTAAATTACACTCTAGACTACCAAAAATTAGAATTTTACTAACCAATTGAACTTTCATCAAAACATTATATTTTCCCAATTTTCATTTAAAAAATTTTAATTTCGTTAATAAAATAAAGTAAATAAAATAAATTGAAAAAATTTGAAAAGTATCAGTTATTAAAAGTTCTCTGAAAGATTAAATTTTCTTTAAAAATCACATTTTCTAATTGCCATTACAATTAAGAAAAATCTGTCTATAAATTGATCAAAATTATTTATTATAAACAAAAAATTTATTGAGTATTTTTTTGCAGTGTTCGAAAATTTACTGGACATTATTTTGTGTATTGTACACAAACCCAGAAACGATATCTATTTTTTAGTGTTTGTATATTTTCACACAACCCGCATATAATACATAATTTTTTTTTTTTAATAACAAACATTATGAGCGTTCTAAAACAGCACAATTGTATTGGATGTACTATATTATATCTTAGCGTTCTTTAGTGTTTTTTTTTTTTTTTCAAAAATAAATAACAGTTCTATAGCACGAACGCCAAACGAATACTAATAGTAAATTCACAAACTATCATTAAGAATAATGTGGTGAACCGAACACAACGGAGTTTGTTGTTTGTCCACGAAAAACAAAACATAATTTAATGTTTTGATCTGTATATATTCTTACAGTACAAAACGCTGAAGTACATTATATAAGGTAAATTTTCGAACGCTGATTATTTATTTTGTTAAATAAAGTTGGAGTGTTGTGAAAATGGAAACATAACGCAGTAACGCAATATCTAACACACAATGGTGATTCGTCTCGATCGAATATACTTTCACTTGTTTTTTTTTTTTTTTCATTATGTAAATGTAATTAATAATTTTTAAAATTATTTTTTTTTTTGTAATTAGGTAATGAAGGCCTAAAATAATCCTTTACATGTATATGTAATTTAATGTAACTGGAACTTTAATTTTAATTAATAAAAAACTGTAATTAATAGCCCCATCTTTGCATAATTTTACGCTTAAAAACCATGCAACATATGTATATTTCGTATATTTTACGAAATACAGTGAGGTGCACAAAAGAGTACAAGTTTGTACTTTGAGCAATTTTCATGTCTTAGAAATAAGATTAATAAAGCAAATTCAAAAAAAATTTTTTTTTGTAGTTTATTTAGTATTAGGTACTTAACAAAACAGTGTAAAATTCAAAACTGAAACAAAACTGGTACAAATTGGTAGGAGCTGATTGCTATTGTCCCAACCGTCTCTTCATGATTGAACACAAATTCTCAATCGGATTGAGGTCGGGACTTTGGGCTGGCCACTGCATTAATTGATTTGCTCACCAAGCCATTCTTTCACGATTTTAGACGTGTGTTTTGGATCACCATCCTGCTGAAAAATTACTTCTTAATGATAGGCCCTATTATCCACAAAATCGGAAAGATGAGTCTGCAAAATCCTCAAATAGTCTTCTTTCTTCATTATATTATCAATTTTTTGCAGTCCAAGGTCCCACTACGTAATTCAACCCCATTCCATGACGTTTCCTCCACCGTGCTACACAGTCTGCTTCATATGGCGCCTTTGATTTTTTTTTACAGGGCGGCGCCAGCAATATTTTTTACCGTCAGATTGGAAAGGGTTGAATTTAGATTCGTCTGATGAGATCACACGTTTCACACTGTCCAAGTTTTGTGCTCTTTGGCAAATTTTAACCGTGCCTTTCCATTTTTTTCCGACAATGCAGGTTTATGTTTTTTTACTGCTGCAATATAACCAATATCGCGAAGGGCTCTACATGCCGTCCACAGACTAATGGGTTTGATGATTACTAACAAAGCATATTTTGGTGTTAAAAACTTATCTCCTTTCATTTCTCTTACCATTAGACGTGCGTCCGCATTAGTTAGAAGTTTTTTACGACCTCTAACTTGTGGCTTGGGAACAACGGAACACCGTTTTTTGTTATGACGGATTAACTCACTTTAAGTTCTTTTGCAATTTCCCGGGTACTACAGCCTGAAAGACATGACCCGGATGCTCTCCTCGGTGGATTTTGAAAGTTTCTTCATTATTTATTATTGTTAGGTATTTATTTGATTTTTGTTCAAAAATTTGCACAGTTTTTACCACACGTGATTTAAATAATGCTTACCCCTTCTTAAAATAAATTAGTCAAGTGCGAGTTAGACTCACACACGTAGGGTTCCGTACTATGTTCAGTATAATTTAAAAATTCCAGTTGTTTATTTCTTTATGTCTTATGGGACAACCTTAAATTTAAAAATTAAAGTAATATTCGCGAAAATTGCATCATAATTAGAACACCCTTTAAATTTTAATATGTAATTCATTTTATAGCGGCCATGGTAATACACTTTCTATTAAAATATCAGAAGCCTACCTATTGCGGTTAAAAAAATAAGGTAATATTCGTGAAAAAAAAAGTTACTAATGGACACACTTCCATTTTAAGTATTTGTTATAGCGGCCGAAGTAACACATCTACTGTAAACATTTCAAGAGGGTATCTATTACGGTTTATAAAATCATGTCACTGTCGGAACACCCTTTAATTTTATTATTCATTATAGTGGCCATGGCAACTTCCTTTCTATAAATATATTAAGAGTCTACTTATTGCGATTAAAAAATAAGTCACTATAAGTGAAAAACATGTCACTGTCGGAACACCCTTTAATTTTTAGTAATTGTCATATCGGCCGTGGCAACACATCTTCTGTACAAAATTTCAAGAGTCTACCTGTTACGGTTCAAGAAATAAGGCTTTATACATGCATATCACGTCACTGGCGGAAAACCCTTTAATTTTTATTATTTGTTATAGTAGACATAATTATACACCTCCTGTAAGAATTTCAAGATTCCACCCATTCATTCAAAACTTAGGATATATATATATGCAAATCACGTCACTATTGGAACACCCTTTAATATTTAAGTTCAATTTTGTATACTTGTTTATAAAACAAACATAGTTTTAATTAAAGTCTGCAAATTGTAAGTGGTTTTCTTTTACAGCTCAAAAAAAAAGACATAAACGTAAATAATACGTCACTTTTGGAACACCCTACGTTTTAGTATTTTTTGCTATTGTGGCCGCAGTTATACACTTTTGGTAAAATTTTCAAAAGTCTACCTATTATGGTTCAAAACTTAGGCCTTACACATAAAAAGCATACCACTATCGGAACACCCTTTAATTTTTAGGTTTATTTTTTTAGACTTTTTTATAAAGCGAACTAACTTTTAAATACTGTTTGTAAGAAATAAACACATATTCGTAAATAACACCTCTCTATCGGAACACCCTATAAGTTTTAGTATTTGTTGCTATAGCGGCAACAACTATACATCATCTGTGAAAATTTCAAGAGTCTACCTATTACGGTTCCAGAGATAAAAGGCGCTGACAGACGGACAGACATCGTAGCGAAAACAATAGGGTTTCGTTTTTACACTTTGTGTACGGAACCCTAAAAACTAATAAAAATCATAAAGACTAAAAAATAACGGAACTATTATTTTCTTCAAATTCTTCATAAAGTGCAGAGGTGCAGAATTGATTACATAAGATTTATTTTGGTTTTTTCTTTTTTTTTTCTTGGTGCTTGATACATTTTCTTATACTTAATATAGATACTTATAGATAGATACTTAATAAACGAAAATAAATATTTTTGGATTTGCTTTAATACTTTTATATGTATGAAACAAAAAGTGCTCAAAGTACATACATGTGCACCTTACTGTATTTCGTAATATCATTTCGAATATGCCTAATTGGAATTGAAAAATATCCCAAAGATTTCAAAATATCCTAAAAAGATGTTATTACTTTCATGAAATTAAAATTTTCTAACTTTAACATTTATTTAGTAACATGTTCGAAAGTTTAGTATATTCCAAAAAAAAGTAGGCGTAAAAATGGGTTCGTTTTTGTCCAATTAATATAGTTTTCTTATTTAGTTTTTTTCGATATATACATATGTATGTAACACACATGTAATTAACGCCTACATTAATCGTGTAACTTCCTTTGGAAAGGGATAGGAATACATATGATGAGTATATTTGAAATTAGTATAGCCAATTTATAATTTTTATACTTCGATGGCGATTTAGTGCTATATGATAATACCGGCGAATGCGCTATGTGCTATTGTAAATAGAATTAATACATATCAGAAAAACTAATGATGCCACTGCTGGGTATCGAACTTGTGACCACGCTTCAGTAGTCAAAGCGCTAACTACTTGAGCTATAGCACCCTGAACTGTTTCAATAAACCGTTATAAAAAAGATTTTCCAACTTTTTCAATCCCTAGACAAACTAAAATTTTTAAATTTCCCAAAAATTGCATGTCATATTTCATATAGCCCGCAACTTTTCTCACTGATTGATTGCTTTAAATTCAACTAATTTCTTGGGCTCTTTGAAATTTGCTGTTACTCAACCCAATAATAATGAATAGGGTTTCTGTTTATAGTATTTCTAATATCCAATAGATATGTTTCAGCGATAAAACTCATAAGGATTGTTACGGCAAGTTCTCAAACCAGCTGTGAAATAAGTTACACGATTGCGTTTGTTGCGGTTCCAGCCAATTTATTAGGTAAACTTAAAATTACTCAACTTAAAGTTTTCCAAATATCTATAAGAGCTTGAAATGTTTGAAAAATATTATAATTTTTCTGATATTCATCATTGTACTTTGAGATAAAAGGAAAGCTTTTTTTTAATTTTGTGGCATCCTTTCCCCATATGTGGACTTAATGCACAAGGCTACAAACTATTGTATGCAGCAACTTCAGGTAACAATAACAAAACTATTAGATCCTGTATTTTAGCAAAAGATCACCTTAATATCTTCATTCTATCTGATTATAGTGATGAAGACTCGGTGACTGCAGTGTGGGAAGAGGCAGAATCTGCGGTGTGGATAACCTCTGCATACATGCCGCATGACCAGGATAAACCTCCACCCAATAACTTGGTCAAGAAGATGGCCAGAGCAGCGAAGGCCAAAAACATCCCTACAATAATAGGGGCCGACGCAAATGCACATCACCATATTTGGGGTAGCTCCGATACCAACAACAGAGGTGAGTGTATCCTTGATTTTATATTAAATAATGATCTAGTAGTCGCAAATAGGGGTTCCGAACCCACTTTTGTTGTATCAAATAGACAGGAGGTGCTGGACATCACGCTTGTCAGCCTGCACTATGCATTTTTAATCGAAAATTGGAGAGTCTCTACAGACTGTTCTTTCTCCGATCATCGTTATCTTGTCTTTTCCATTGTTAGGAAGAAAGCTAGGACCGTCGCTTACATCAATAGACGTAAGACGGATTGGGAGAAACAGAAAATGCTCCTTTCAAATATACCTAATCCTCCCACAACTATTCGGGATACCATGCACATCGAAGATGCTGTGAATAGACTTACCAACGCATTTAGAGATGCAACGAATAAGTCCTGCAGACCGTCAATTCAGCGTTCAAATCGCAGACCTACATGGTGGTCAACGGAAATAGCGGAATCTCGTAAGATCTGCCGCAAACTTTTCAACGAGGCTAAGAGGACAGGGAACTGGTCACTCTATAAATCCTCTGTGAACAAATTTAAGAATCAAGTTAGAAGTGCAAAACGTGAATCCTGGAAAGACTTCTGCAGTGGCATTGAAAGTTTTTCTGAGGCTAGCAGATTGCGCAAAGTACTTGCCAAACAAGCGTCAATTCCTGGATATATTCAGAAATCAGACGGCAATTGGACCTCCAGTGCACAGGAGTCACTGGAAGTCCTGATGGACACCCACTTCCCGGGATGTCGATCAACCTCGGGAGTACAATACAGTTCTACCTATACAAGCCGGACACTGCACGCCGTGAACATAGACACGGATAGGTTGCACTGGGCGATCAAAAGTTTCCATCCTTATAAGTCTCCGGGCCCGGATGGTATAATTCCTGCCGATCTACAAAACAACCTAGATCTGGTGACAACTTGGCTCCTACCGTTATATAGAGCCTGTTTATCATTGTCCTATATCCCGGACCAATGGACTAAATGCAATGTGATATTTATTCCCAAAGGAGGGAAATCATCACACACGAAAGCAAAGGATTTTAGGCCAATCAGTCTAACATCCTTTTTGCTCAAAACGCTGGAGAGACTTATCGACATTCATTTGAGAATGACAATCGACAGGAATCTCCTTTCGCCATCCCAACACGCTTATACGAAGGGCAAATCTGTTGAGACAGCATTACACTCGCTCGTGGGACATATTGAGAAGTCGCTAGAGCATAAAAACTACACAATGGTAGCCTTCATGGATATTGAGGGAGCCTTCAATAACATCGAACCGTTGGCAATAACCCGATCTCTAAGAGAACTGGGGATTGACCAATCGATCATCAGGTTCATTACGAACCTGCTAAGTAACAGGACGATAACGTCTACATTTGGCTCAGCGAGCATTTCCAAAACAGCGGGAAGGGGCACACCACAAGGTGGAGTATTGTCCCCACTATTATGGAATATAGCAATCAATAAGTTGCTCAAAGATCTGGACTCGATGAATTTTAAAACTGTCGCATACGCAGACGATGTAGCGGTGGCAGTATCTGGTGTCCATATTGATATTATCACACAAAGATTAGAGGCGGCACTCAAGATGATCTGCACCTGGACAGAACAGTGTGGACTGAGTGTAAACCCAGCCAAAACTGAACTTGTACTATTCTCAAGAAAATACAAGCTCCCACCCTTCAGGCTACCCGTATTGAGGGGAATACCACTAACTCTAGCACATAGTGCAAAGTATCTTGGCATAATCTTAGACAGTAAACTATCCTGGAAAATGAACATCCAGGCTAGAGCGTCTAAAGCCATCACAGCAATATATGTGTGTAAAAAAGCCATAGGCAAGACTTGGGGAATGAACCCGAGAATTGCGAACTGGCTATTTGAAGCGGTAATCAAACCGACCTTATTCTATGGAATCATCGTCTGGTGGAAAGCACTAGATACTAGGGCAAATATCTCTATTATAGAGAAAGTATTGCGTAATATGGCGATCCTAATAACAGGAGCTATTAGGTCAACGCCGACGAAGGCACTTTTTGCTATGCTAAACTGGCTACCAGTTGACCAGCTAGCCAGGAAGCTTGCACTAAGAACGGCCATTAGACTGAATGTCACAGGTGCATGGAACCATAGACTGTGGGGCCATGCCAGTATCCTGGGAATCACGAATATTATCCCCGGACTCATAGACTACTGCATCCCAAAACCCTTCTTCATGCGAAACTTCGATTTCGACATGACGGAGGGCCACCCACCACCCCCTGGCTCACTCTGCGTGTTCACAGATGGCTCCAAAAGGGAGGTGGGAGTTGGAGGTGGGGTCTATATAGAGGAATTTGGAATCAAGATGTGTTTCAGACTCCCAAATGAATGTAATGTTCTACAAGCAGAAATATCTGCTATCAAAAAAGCGGCAAACTGGCTAAGGTATCACAGAATATCGAATAGGGATATCTGGTTTTGTACCGACAGTAAAGCTGCCATTATGTCCCTAAAAGGTGTGTTCAGCACATCAAATCTCGTCCTGGAATGCCGGACATCCTTAAATGCGATGGCGGAAAATTCAACGGTCACCCTTAAATGGGTGCGGGGACATGGGACTACCTCAGGCAACAATGTTGCTGACGAACTAGCAAAGAAGGGAACTCTGCTTCATGATGGCGCCATTGACGTCTATTGTGGCATTCCCCTCTCTGCATGCGGGCAACGAATAAACCGTGCTCTTTATGACCTGGCCCAGGCCAGATGGTCCGATGAGTCTACTTGTCTGACGGCAAGGACAATCTGGCCCTTACTAGATCAGAAGAGGACGGATTCATTACTTCGGATGCCGAAAACACAACTGCGTGACTTTATATCTACGGTCACTGGGCATTGTCTATTCGGAGCCCATGCAAGAAGAATGGGCCTCCCTTATAACGACTTTTGCAGAAGCTGCCAAGATGAGGAAGAGGAGGAAACGGTCGTTCACCTCCTCTGCCTATGCCCTGCACTGGAATACCAACGACTTCAAAATCTTGGACAACGGTATTTCGGGAGCCTAACTTGTGTTTCACTTCTGGAACCAAGAAGAATAAACTCTTTTCTGAGGAGCTGCGGCTGGTTCTCCAACCCACTCCCACTCGGCGAGGCATGAAAACGCTTGTTTGCTGTCTCGGCCAATATGCTATCTTACACTATATTTTTCTTAAATTATCTCTCTCTTTTCTTTACACCCCCCAATTTTACTCTTACTTTTATTTCTTCCTCTCCGCAGGTAACACAAAGGGACCAATACGTGGACCCAAGTGAGCTGTATACTACAGCTGCCTGCTTAACCTAACCTAACCTTCCCCATACTTCAATTCGAAAAACTTAATTTTTTCACTATAGATTTAAGTTAGATTTTTCACTAGCAACATCATTTAAAAACCAGATGGAATTAGATTTTGAAACTCACTATTTACGATGCATTGAATCTAAGCAGATGAAAAAACTTGATGCTTCCTTCCGTACAAATTTCTCAAAATGAACCATTAAAAAAGTTTTCCTCTTTTAAACTTGAAAAGTAATCACTATTCACCTCAACCTTCAGCAATACTCCAAGGTAATGTGGCCAGCTTTTTTTTCAACCTTTTGCTTGTTTTGGGAAGAGAAAAGAAAACAACAGTAAATAATAAATAAATATTAAATAAAAGAAAAGAAAAACGGAACAACAACAAATATAAGAAAAACACTGTAAAAATTAAATCAAAACAAAGGTCCATTCAATAAATATTTAATAAACGAAAACATAAGAAAACATCACATTGCACACTGTGAAAGTTTTTTAATTAGAAAAGTTTTAAAATATTTAAGCTTTGTAAGTGCCAACAGAAACTTGATTTAATGAATTAATTTACACTCGTTAGCCTTAATTTTCAAAATAAAAATAGGCGTTTAGTGTAGCTGTAATTTTTGGGGTTTTATTGTTCAACAAAAATATAAAATTCGTCATCTATGAAAGGATCACACTTTACAAAAAATGCTTTATTATTTTACTCGTAGTATACAGTTTCTATAAAAAATTACAGATGTATAAGGGTCCAGTTAAAAATTGTGATTTTGTGTAATTATTTCATTGAGTTTTTGAGACTCGTCTTAATTACCCCAATTATAAAAGGGGTTTTCAAATTAATTATAAATTTACAAATTGTTGTTTTCACACGTATTATTGAAACTGGCTTTAAACAAGCTATAAAGGGTAACATTTGAAAGTGTTAAGATTGTAAAGCCTTCTTTCTAGGTCATTGACGGGTCCGCTTAAAAAAGGTTTAAGCTAGATCCGACTCCGCAACAAAAACCGTTTCAACGTTTGCCGGTTGCAGTACTGTAGTGTTCGGAGTTCACGGCAGAACTTTCCTAATTTAAAAAATAGAGATTAAACGCGTGCGTCGTATTAATAATGAATGTCTTTCTTTATTCTATATCTGTTTGTTCATTAATGTTTTCTTATTTATAATTAACTAGCTGTGCCCGCCACGTCGTTGACGTCCTGACAATATTTTGCTCAATTGCACACCAATTGTATCACTCTTACTTCTTTTATAGTGCTTCAGTTATGGTATTTACTTGTATGTATTTACTTTCTATCTATCTATCTATCTATCTATCTATCTATCAACATGCAAAAACACAAAAAAACTAAATATTGCTCCACTACACAGAAATACTCCTCACGCCCCATAGAGCATGTGTATAAAGTTTGGTCAAAATCGTTGCAGTAGTTCTTGAGTTACGGTGCAAAAACACAAAAAAAACTAAATATTGCGCCATCTTTCAGAGGAACTTCAAACTACACAGAAACACTCCTCACGCCCCATAGAATATGTGTATTAAGTTTGGTCAAAATCGGTCACGAAGATACACGTCATTTTTATATATATAGAGATTTTGGTTTATATACTTATAGTTGTAATTATAGTAGTACTTAAAACAAAGCGAATTTACCTCAAATACCCTACAAGTTTGATGACAATAAGTTGGTAAGATGATTCAATGATAGTATTAAATATTCGAACTGAAAATAGGTCAGTCGTTAGCTTTAAAGTTTAAAATATTATAAGTGATTTATTTGTTTGAAACTTTCACTACACTACTGTTATGCCTTACTTACCTTGAATAATTCTTAAGAGTTTTTACAGTAAAAAAACAAAGTGCCAGGTGATCAGCGTTAATAAGGGTCAAGGTTTTGATGATATTCACATTCTATTGGTTAGTATGTTTGCAGGTATTTAAAATAATCAAATCATGCTACGCTACGTTATTTAGTTATAGAAACTAAAGAAAATTAACTATTAACGAATTCTATTTTTTATCAAGCACAAGGTCTTTTTTTATATAAAAATCTTTTTTATTTTATCTTTTGGTTTGCTAAATAATCTATTTAATGTATTATAAACAATCTATTTAATGTATTATAATACATTAAATAGATTATTTAGCAATAAATAAAATATAAAAGTTAGATATGTCTAATTTAGTTTACAAAATACCTTGGAAAGGTAATGACAAAGAGAATTGTAATAAAGTTTATGTAGGTACTACAAAGAATAAATTGAAAGTCAGGATAGCTGGACATAAATCAGATCAGAGATACAGAGACAATATCAGTTTGCAAAAAAAAGCATTATCTTCACACTGTTCGAAAAGTAATCATTATCCTAACTTTGAAAATGTATCAATTTTAAATTTGGAAAATAATTATAAACATCGTTATATCTTAGAAATGCTACAAATAATTAAAGTTCCAATTGAAAAAAGAATAAATTTTAACGCAGATACAGAAAATGTTGCACAAAATTATAGGCATTTAGTGCATAAAAAATAACATGAATTTGAATCAAATATTTATAATAAAAACATTAATTTTTGTAACATTTCTGGTTAAATTTATGTATATGAATTAGAAAATTTATTGTGTTTTCTTTTAAAATGTTTGTATGTTTTTGAATATCAAAATTTTCTGTATATGTTTATGTTTAAAATATTTTTCTATTTTAATTTTTATTTGTATCTTGAATGTATTGAAATGTTAAAATTTTTTAAATTGATTGACAACAAATTTTTTCATTCATTTGAATTTTTTCAATCATTTAAAATTTTATAACTGTTATCATTTTTATTTCCTGAAGATGCTACCCAATGGTGTAGCGAAATATGGTAAATAAAAATTTTAAAAGATTTTGATATAAAAAAGACCTTGTGCTTGATAAAAAATAGAATTCAAATATAAAAAAGTCAAAAACTACAATAACTATTTAATATTAACTATTAACCAATTAAATTTATTGCTTGAACTATTTAAACTATTTATTAACATTTATGGCCTTCGTTTCGGCTTCGTTTATCCTCTCTAACCATTTAATTTTTCGCAATATATGCTTAAACCAATGTTTACATCTTTGTAGATGTTCGACTTTTTACATATTGGAGAGTGGCCTATAATCAATCTCAAAATCTCATTTTGGCATAACTGAACTGCAAAGTAATGTGAAAGTGATATGAGTATATTTATAAAAGTAGAGTCGTCAGACAATGTAGATCTGTGGATTCGATTGCTAGTTGGAATCCGGGAACTGCGGCGTAGATAGACTGAGGTGAGCTTTCATTGCTTTCGATTCATTTCGATTAGTTATAACTTGTTATAACAGCTTACAAAAGTGTTTATGCAAGGTAAGCTTTAACTTCTATGATTTTAACCAGATATTGCACCAACAAATTTTGTTTCTTTTGACCGTAACCACCAACTTTTGAGGGTTTAAAATAAGGTACGATACGTATTCTTCCTCATAACAAAGTAATGCAAAAAATAAAAAACTTCGCCGTGCTGCCATCTAATAAATTCGCCTTGGTATAAAGAAAGCCTTCCAATCTGGAGAAAAGTAATCAAGACGTAATGTGGCATTAAGAATAAAAGGAGTTTTTTTACTACACGGGGCAACTCAAATAGTATATTTTTGCTGGTTTTATCAAAGCCCGATGCATTCTTGTGGTTTAAATCAGTTATTGAATATTTAATATCATGAAATTCAAATCTAAGGAGAACTGATGTGCAAACATCGACAGCTGACAGCACAGCTAAAGCAGTCGAGACATTTGGAGTATTGCCTTTATCGGTATTATTTCTTGCCTAACCACCAAACAATGTACGCAAGGAAGGAAAAAGGGTCTGCGCATGATGTAGAACAGGCGATTAATTATTTAATCAAAATGAAGAAAAAAATTATTCTAGACACTAGTACATTTTTTGGGTAGTGTTATGAGAAATTTTATTCTAATCATCCATCTTATTGTTAACAATACCGGTAACTTTTATTTATTTGTTAATTGATTGAACCATATATTGATGTTATATGTTTTTTAATTTTTTTTCTTTAATACGTATACAAATAAAACTAGTCTCAATACGTATTGTTAAATGGACTTATAGGTCGATTATGTGTGGCAATCCAACCTCAGTTGTGTTGTCAGTTGCCGAAATTGTATTACGTATGGCAACTAAAAGTTGTTAATTTCAGTTGCCAAATTGGCAGCCATAAATTTTTGGTTGCTGTTGATATTTTATACATTACATTTTATAAATATTTTATACAAAATTTATATAATATACATCTGTATTTCTTAAAATTTCAAAATAGTAAAACAACACAACACTTCAGCAGCACTTTCAGCATTTAATATAAGAAAAGGAAAACAATACACACTGCCTTTTGGAAGTAATAATTTTATTTCTTAATTTTCTTACATTTTTATTACTTTGTCTTGCTTATTTATTTAAAAAAAAACCTTTTTGATTGTTTACATTTATTTCCAGTTGCTAGAGTGTCAAAATAGCAGTATCGATAAGTTTATGGCAACTGAAAAAAGTTGCCATACGTAATACCATTTTATTTACCAGTCGCGTTGCCTTTTTAACACGCAAGTAAAGTTCGGTTGCCATCCATAATCGACCTATTAAACTTAATAACAAAATAACAGTGACATACAAAACAGCTTTCATAGCTTAGTGATGCTGCAGAAACTCCACAAATCAGAGGCTTATGAGCTTTTTCTATTTTTTCAACCCGTCGTTCCTGTGTGATTTTATTGAATCATGAGGTTAAAGGTTAGCCTTTAAGATTACAAAAAAAAAACATTTGGAAGAAAAACTTCCAGACTAAATATATCAATATCAATAACAAACAGCTAGTGATGACGGTCTTTACCGAAAGGTGTGACAACAAAAAAGTATATTTAAGTAAAATGTTGTAACCTCTATATAAAAAATACTTTCATAACATTGTAACTATTTTTAAGCGACTTTTTCTTTAGGTGTCTCAAAATAAATACGCATTTGTCCCTCTAAATATAATATATTTCGCTTAACAATAAACTTAAATTCGATTGTTTATTTTATTTTTACTTCCATCCTTTTCAGGACTTGCTGATGTTTATTTTTTCTCCCGTATCGGTTTTATTGAATTCGATTATATTTTATTTTAATTGAAAAGAAGAATGTGTATTTGCCTTTGTGTGTATGTGTATGTGTATTTTGTAGAAAATTGATTTAGAATTAAGTGGCAAAGTTAATTTAGTCAATATTTATGTACATTAAAAAGAGAATTTTATGAACAATCAAATATGCTCTTGTTTCTTAAAAATAATAAAATCCCTCACATAAACATTAAATAAATATGACAAAAAATATGTACCTAAATAAGAGTTGGGTATAAAAACTAGTTTATTAAATGAGTTCTATATATACATATATATATATATATACTCATATATATATCAAAAGAAAACAAAACGATATTGTTTTGCCTTATTTACTTTAAATTGTTATTCCAGTTGTCGTTATCGAATATTATTGATGTTGACAATCATTGACAGCATTTACATTCTATACAAAAATTTGACGTCGATATTGTTTTGAAACGACTTTGAATTTGTCGTTGCCATTTCTCATAACGACTTCAGTTTGTTTAAAGCATACATAAATTGAAAATGGAATAAACGGAAAAATTTAAAATAACAACTGCAACCCAGTTTGAGAAATTAGTGGAAGAGTTGCAAAAGAATCCCTCTCTTGCTGTAGGATTTCGCAGAGGCACTCTTCCCAGTAATTTTAAAGAACAATGGAAAGAAATTTCATCAGTGTTTGCGACAAAATCTTAGAAAACATTGGTTGCGATAGTCCCAAGTTGAAATCGTTGCCAACACCTAATTGGTATGACCCTTGTGCCAAAAATCTGAACGTAGCTGGAATATGAGGTTTTGTTTTCTTGCATGTTCATCATCACTCGAGTTTATCTTACAAGTAAAAAACATTTTTAATTTTTAATAAAATTTTTGCTCATAAATAATAAACAAGCAAACATGTTGACCTGCTACATTCTCAAGACACGGAAAGTTTTAATTTACAGGAGTATCTTTAGGTGAATGAGGAGTATTGTATGTTTGGTTTTAATATTTATCTCCTTGGCTTGAACATTTACGAGTGTTTTTAGGCCCATTTTTAAAGAGATCTTTTTGTATTTTCTTTGTTATTTATTAAAAACTATTTGATTGTTTACATTTGTTTAAAGTTGATGGACTGTCAAAATAGCACTATCGATAAGTTTATGGCAACTAAAGAAAGTTGCCTAACATAATACCAACTTTTCCCAGTTGCGTTACCTTTTGACAACGCAACTAAAGTTCAGTTGCCATCCATAAGCGACCTATTAATTTTTTTATTATCTGTCTTCTCTTCTCTTCGAATTTGTTTTTATATTTATTTTTATATTTACAAGCCCGTATGTTTATAAAATTCATAGACCTACTAAGATTTGTTGTTTCTTATTAATAAAAATAAAATAAAACCTCGACAAATGCTTGGTTTTATTTATTTCGATTAACGATGCCGAAAATAGCGATTTTTTTCTAAAAAGGGCAGATCTTTCATCAAGATTTTCTGGTAGCCATGGTCAGGATGTGATTTCGGGAGAACAACCAACCTGTTGGTCAACTGATGTTAGCGAAATAAAAATTACATGATTTCTAGGTAAATAAATTACGCCTACAATAATTATTCCCAGATGATTCGCCCACTATTATTTTTCTTTTTAACTAACAAGCGAGGAAAAGATGACACAAAAGTAGATTTTTACAAACACATTAGAGAAGGTGAACAGTGAGGTGAACCCAATTTTAAGCAAGAAATGATTTATTCCCCACGACCAAATTTGATTCAAAAAAAAAAAAGGAGAGTATAATCGACATACAAACATATAAATAAAATGAAGTTATTATATTTTAAAGTGCTAATAATACATCTATATCTATACATATAATAAAATAGTAACTCATTTCCGTCTGTCTGTCTGTCTGTCTGTCTGTCTGTCTGTTTGCTTTTCTTTTACGTTCGCATAACGTAAAAACTACTGGATGGATTTTAACAAAATTTTGTGAAGAGATACTTAAGTAACCTGATCCCAATATAGGATACTTTTTTCTGCAAAAATATCTTATTTCCAAGAGAAAGTCGAGAAAAAGCAGTGAAAGTATGCACACTTTAGTTTTTATAAAGTAGTTTTAGTTTTTATAAACTGATATGCAGAATAGTTTAAGGCGGAACTTAAAACGCCCTCGCCGGTATTACCACAGAGCACCAAATCGCCGGAATTTTATATTTTCTTTAGAGATTAAAGAAAAAAAACAAATTTTTAATTTTAGCAACACGACTTTATTAGTTTAAGGGTGGAATACAAACTGAACTTTATTTTATAATTAATAAAAATAAAAATTATTATAACATTTTTATAAAAAGACCTAGTGCTTATTAAAAAATAGAACTCAAAAATATAAAAAGGTCAAAAACTACAATAATTATTTATTAATAATTACAACTAACTTATTCTAGACAATAATTATGTTGATTCAGCATTATGGTATTGTTTTTATTTGGTAAGTTGAACTAATTTGTTGACTGTTGCAATTCCAAGAATTGCGACCGAAAAATAATAAATTTTATTGATTTTGTTTGCAATTTTGTTAACTGTTGCAATTCCAAGAATTGCGACCAAAAAATAATATTAATTTAGTGATTATGTTGCAATTTTGTTATGTTTGTGATAAATTCCTCAATAGGATCTGTGCTTACATAGGTGTTTGGTATTGTGTATGTGACTTCTCCCCCCTTTAAAGTGGAATTCTCGGGGATTCTTTTATTTAATATTATTTTAATGTGTTTGTGTTTTAAGATTACAAAAATTAATACCGTGATTATTATTATTGCTAGGAGTAAATTGAATCCATGAGATACATTAGTATGATATTTAAGTTTATTAATATTTTGTATGTTGTTTTTGTTTTCTTCCATTATATCACTAAATGTTATTCTTTTTGTAAAGTTTCTTATATTTTGATTTTTAATTATTAATATTTTCGTTTCATCTTTTTCAATGTAATTAGAAAAATAATAATCTTTAATTTTTAATGAACAGTTATTAAATTGTATTACATAGTTTCCATTTACAATAGTTTCATTTTTTTTATTACAGGTGTGTTGAACTGATATATTAATTGCATTTTTAATAATTATTGTTTTTAAGTCTATTGGTATTACTTCAAAATCTGTACTTTTTATTAGTTTACAATTTTCCTTTAATACACAGTTTGTACTAATTTTTAATTTTCAATTGTCTAATTTGTTTATTATCTTCAAACTTATAAGTATTATTTTCATAAGTAAATATCTTTTCTATTTCTTCATCAATTTCATTATACTCTGTATTAGGTATTGGTATTATATTTCTTATATCTACGTATACAAATGACTTAGGTATTTTAATGCCGAATACTAAAAATGTGTTATTGAAAATAGCTGTTCCTAATTGAATATATTTAAGTTTATTATAGTCTATTTCATATTTTAAAATTTCATTACTTGTTAAAATATTCGGATGTATTATTCCGTATTTAGCTGAAACTACAGTATCTTGGATATATGTAATTTTATCATTTAAAATTGTATTTTTGCGAGTTGTTGTAAATATATATTTTCTTCGTGTTCTTTATTAATATATTTATTTATTACATTAAAATTCTTTTCTATTTCTTGTCTGTCACTTTTTATAATTTCTTTTAATTGCTTAATGGCTAAATTAAAATAATCATTAATTTCAGTTTGTTGATTAATTGATGCATTCGTCTGTAAAAGGTGGTTATGAATGTCCTGTCTGTCATAATCGTCCATTGTGCCGAATAGCCATTTTGACATGCTTCCTATTGCATTTATTAAACCCCGTTTTTGTCTATTGTTTCTTGGTATCAGTGTTAGCAATTTGCTTCTGACTTCTAGTAATTTTTGCTGTAGTATATCTTTATGTATAGTTGTCATTAATATTGTATTGTCCGCCATTTCATTTACTATCTTTTCTAATTCTTCTACGTCATTTTTATGCAATATTATATCCGTGTCTTTAACTATTTCCTTAATTCCTAATTGAATATCTGCAAATCCTTTAGTTTGCTCATCATTTAGTTTGCTTATGGTCATTTCTCCCTTGTTCGTCGGTTTCCGAATTATTATTAATAATGGTATCATCATTATCTGAAAATTGTAGTTTAAATAATATTTAATTCTTGGTTTGATTGAGTTTCTACAATGTTTTTGTTTTTATTTCTTGTAAACATTATGTCAAGTTTTCTGAATCACTGTCATTGCATTCATTATTAGTGTCCGAGAATTTATACGTTCTTTTAATATTGCTTGGGTGCACTTTTTCTAGTTCTGCTTTCTTATATTTAGGTTGTTCTTTATGCCTGACTGCCTTATAGTTTTTTATGAAACCTTCCACTCTATTTTCTCTATAATCTTCCCTGCTTCTGTTTAATTTACTTATCAGTTTTCTCTTATTGTCTTCTAAATTTTTCTTAATTATCTTTTCGTCTATTTTTCCTTGTTGAACTTCGTTTGGTATACACTTAATGGCTGGATGATATCGCTCATTATAATTCCTAATGGTTTTCTGAATGAATTGCTTGATTGGTATCCTTATTTGTTTTGTACATTATTCTAAATTTCTCTGCAATTGTATTATGAAATCTCTCTATGTCCGCGTTTCCTGTATGACTATTGGCTTTGGTTAAGTGTAGTTCAATATTATCTTGGTCTAGAAATTCTAGGCTTTTCCTATTTTAGCAAAATGGTCTTCTAATTTTTCTATAAAAGTTAAATGATTTCTGTCGTTGAGTAAATAAGCTGCCCCGAATTTTGAGAACTTATCTATTATAGGCAAAAACATAAATCTCTTTATGACATAAGTGTCTATATGTATTATTTCGTTTTTCTTCGACGGTGTTTCAGTGATGGAAAATTTTAATTTAACTGGATTTCGATCATATTTCACTTCTTGACATAGTTCACACTGGGTAATCACTATCTGAATGAGCTCTATCAATTTTGGGTAATATATTTTCTGTTTAATTTGATTATAGGTTTCAACGATACCCGAGTGCATGCTTTCTCTCACATGATACAATGATATTTGTTTAACTGCTTCTATTTCCGTTTCAATATCTTGAGCTCGTATAGTGCATTTAGTAAATTTTATTTGTCTATCGTTTGAAAATAATTCTATTAATTTTTCTTGAACTATGTTATAGTTACGTTCTGATAGTTCTGAGAATATTCCTACCTTTCCTGTCGTTATGTATTTTTTAAACAGTTCACCCATCACACTAAAATCAGCTTCGGCTATAAAAATTATCCTTTTACCATGTAAAATTTTCATTTCCTCAATCTTATTATTAGTTAGAATAATTTGTGTTTTGTATTTATTTACTATTTCGTCTTTTATGTGAAAATGGTCCTGAAAATTTTCTTCTGCTGAGTGAATAGAGATAATCGATGCATTATCATCTTCTACGTTGTTTATTATAGTTAATTCTCTATTATCTCCCTCCTTTTCAATAATATTTTCCTTACGCTCTAGCCTGCTTAGAAAATCAGGTACTTGATTTTCTTTTCCTTTTATATAGTTAATATCAAAGTCGTATTCACTCAATTTTAAGAGCCACCTTTGGTGTCTCGGCGACATATCTTTACCTTTGTATTTTGTATATAAAAATTTAATAGGTTGATGATCAGTATAAATTTGAAACTTTCTTCCGTAAAGGTAAGGTTGTAAATAGTTCACGCTCCATAATATCGCCAGGAATTCCTTGTCAGTTGCAGAGTAATTCCTTTCGTGATTGTTTAACGTTCTTGAAATGAAACATACCGGATGTTCCTGTGACAACACTGCTCCAATTGCATAATTGGACGCATCTGTAGTCAGGGTAAATGGCTTTTCGAAATTCGGATATCTTAAGATTGGATGGGAACTAATTAATGTTTTCAACTTCTCAAATGCTTCTATATAGGTTGGGTCTTTTATGTTTATTTTTACGTTTTTCTTCAAATATTTAGTTATTGGTTGTGCCACCTTGGCATAACCTTTAACAAACTTTCTATAGTAGCCTGTTACTCCTAAAAACCTTTTAATTTGCTTCTCTGTCCTGGGTATTTCTAGTGTTTGAATGATTCTAATTTTGTCTGGGTTTGGTTTCAGTCCTTCTTTAGTCAGAATATGTCCTAAGAACTCCGTTTCTTTTTTCATAAAATTACATTTATCCTTTTGAATTTTTAAGTTTTTCTCCTCTAGTACTTTAAAAATGTCCGTTATTGTCTTAATGTGTTCTTTTAGTGATGTGCTAAATATAAGTATGTCATCTAGGTAAACTACACATGTTCTATTTTAAAGTCCCGTAATGTTTCGTTCATAAGTCTTTGGAATGTCGCTGGTGCGTTTTTTAGTCCAAATGGCATCCTAATGAATTCGTATAGTCCGTGCGGTGTTACGAAGGCTGTCTTTTCTCTGTCCTGTTCTTTAATTAATATTTGATGATATCCTTTAGCTAAGTCTAGGGTGGTGAAATATTGCGATCTTCCTAATTTATCCAAAATGGAATCGATGTTAGGTAAAGGAAATTTATCGTCAATTGTTATTTCGTTTAATTTCCTGTAATCTACTACTAGTCTGTATTTTCGTTCTCCGGAATAGTCTATTTTTTTAGGTACTACAATCAATGGGCTTGAATATCTGGAGTTGCTCTTCGCGATTATTCCTTGTTCTTCCATCTCCTTTATTTGTTTTCTTACTTCGCTTTCATGTTGTGGAGGATATCTGTATAATTTCGAATTTATTTGTTCGTCTGTTATTGTCCTAATTTCATGTTTTATACTCATTGTGCTGGTCAACTTGTTTCCTTCTTTAAAAAAATAATATCCTAAACCTACTCAACACTTTTAAAATTTCATTATATTCCTCTTTGTTCAAATGGTCCAAATTTATTCTATTCAAGTAAAGGTCCGATTTTTCTAGCATGCATATCTGTACATTCTTATACGGGTTACTTATAAAATTAGTTTTCCTATTATTAAATATTATATGTCCGTCCTCCAAATTTATCATGGTATTAAAACAATTCATAAAATCGACTCCTATAATAAAATTATATTTCCTTCCCTTTAATTGGGCCATTTTCCATTTAATTTTTGCATTCTTTTCTACGTTAAATTCAAAGGGTGCGTCCGTCAGTACTTCGAATTGAATAATATCTTTTCCATTTATTGTGCTAAATTCTAATGGTTTGGATAATAAGTTTTTTTCAAAGCGTTATATTTCCTGTCATTTATTGTTAGTTCTATGACGGGTAAGCAATTGGAGGTTGTTCCCAAAAAAAAACAATTCGGTTCATATTGAAGGTTCTTCCCTTCTTACTTGATCATGTTTCAAATTATTCCTATTATTTTCTGTGAAACCTTGTCCGTTCGGGCTTTGTCTTACTCAACTTTGGTTACAAAGACCTTGGTTTTGTTTCGAGTTTCCAGCCACCTCAGATCTGTTTGCTTCTAAAAAAATTTCGTTTAGTTCTAGATAGTTTTGTCCATTCGAGCTTTGTCTGACTTGACCATTGTTACAAAGACATTGGTGTCGTCCAGAAGTTCCTGCCACCCTGGATCTATTTTCTTCTAAAAAATTTTCATTTAATTCTAGGTAGTTTTGTCCATTCGGGCTTTGTCTGACTTGACCATTGTTACAAAGACATTGGTGTCGTCCAGAAGTTCCTGCCACCCTGGATCTAATTACCTGTAAATTTTCTACTTCCATCGCTTCGGTCTTGCCTAGGTTGATTCCAGTGGTATCGACCAGAATTTGGATTAGGGTTTTCTACCTGTGCAAACTTTTGGGTATTCCATGTATTATTATTATTGGCTCTATATCTGCCTGAACCATAAAATGGTCTGTTTCCATTATTTATATTATCTTTACTTTTATCATTATTTCTATAATTGCTCGTATGCCCTTGCATATAATTTCTGTCTTGACTCGTACTCATGTTGTACTTATTTGTCTTCAATTTCCTATATTCTGGTCTAATACAGGTATCTGTCGTTTATATTATTTTCTTCGTAAATTTTATGTAACAACACCCCCTGCGTCATTTCTTTTATGGTATTCACTAAAAGGCTATCTATGTTCGAAAGGTCAATGTAGTGGTCGTCTTGATAGTATATTATCAGTTCGTCTACCTTATATTTAATGTTTTGAATTTCACTTATTAATTCACTTGCCGTGGGTACTTTTAAGTTAGCTATTAATTTATAGAGATGATGCGGTTCCACGCTGGGTCTGTATCTTAATTTTAAAGTTTCCTTAATTACTTGCCAATTATCGGGTGTTGGTATATTTATCACGATGTCCTTTGCTTGGCCTTGGATGACTTTATAAAATATAGTTCGTACTACTTCCTTTTTTAGATTTTCATCGGGAATTGTTGATAATAAGTATTCGATATTGCTGAAGAAACTATTCACGGTTATTTCTCCGGTTCCCATAAAGGTTGGTAAATGATTAATAGTCTTAAATATGTTGTCCCTCATCAGGTTGAGCTGGTTGATTTGGTGTTGTGGTTGTTATTGTTGTTGTTGGAGGTCCATATTTGCCTCTCGCAACTGTTCGAGCTGCTGCTCACGTCTTGCTAACTACTCCAGCACAGACGTATTTATTCCTTGAGCTGATTCCATCCTTAGTCTATCGATGCCTCTTGTCTGCGGATCTTGATTTTTATGGTGTCAATTGTGGTAATTTTCACTGCACAAAAATTCTTTATTTGTTGTAATTAGTGGCGTTCAATATGTATTGCGACAATTGTTCACTACACTAAGATTCTTTATTTTGTAATTACTGGCGTTCCATTTGTATTTTAACAATTGTTCACTGCACTAAGTTTTTTATTTTGTAACTAGTATTATTTTTATACCCTGGAGTGTCCCGTGGGATACGCAGGATTTCAACTTATTTGTTTATATAAAAAAAATAATACACTCGATTCGTTTTACTGGATCCCTTTCACTGACTTTGGGATCCTACCGACTGCGCCAATTTTATATTTTCTTTAGAGATTAAAGAAAAAAAACAAATTTTTAATTTTAGTAAAACGACTTTATTAGTTTAAGGGTGGAATACAAACTGAACTTTATTTTATAATTAATAATTACAATTAACTTATTCTAGACAATAATTATGTTGATTCAGCATTATGGTATTGTTTTTATTTGGTAAGTTGAACTAATTTGTTGACTATTGCAATTCCAAGAATTGCGACCGAAAAATAATAAATTTTATTGATTTTGTTTGCAATTTTGTTAACTGTAATTTAGTGATTATGTTGCAATTTTGTTATGTTTGTGATAAATTCCTCAATAGGATCTGTGCTTACATAGGTGTTTGGTATTGTGTACGTGACTCCGGCGAAAATAATCACAACGTGCAATTGCAGTGTTGCCATAAGCGAAATTTACTATCACACTAATCATCTGACCTATCTACTACTGTCCCATTCTAAAGGAGGTAACACAGTTAATAAAGGCATTAATTGCCTGAGTGTTAATTCTCTTAAAAAAAAACTAAAAACGTAAGAGTCTATGGTGTGGATTGCTTTTAAAGCAAGAACCCTGACGTAATGGTTGGCTAGTTAGTAATATATAAAAGACTTCAAAATAGATATCCTGGGTCAATTTTTTAAAAAGTTTATTATTTTCTAGTATACGTTACGTATACGTAACATACAAATCGATCATTTTGTATACGTACGTCCATACAGGAAAATTAAATTTCAACAAACTGGGATGTTACTCTTTCTTGCGTTGCGAACAAAGCGTTCGCGCATTTGTCATTCGCATCTCTTTTTTCTTTTACACAAATTTGGCAGCACGCACTGGTAACGCGAAAACGCCTATCAAATTTATTCGATAAACACCAATATTTAGCGATAGTAAAAGAGCAAACGCATAGGAAGAAGAACAGATACAAAAGTATGTACTTCAAAAAAAGTTTTATATTTTATAATTAAATTATTTTAAATCAAATTCAAAAAGTTACAAACAGCAACTTTAGTAGATTTTATGATGCAACATAACGAATTGGCAAAGGAACAGGTGCTGTCAGAACAGGTGCTGTCAGAAAATGAAGCCGGAGATACGGATTGGAAGACTAAGAATTTTCTCTTCGTGCTTAAAACACATACAAATGCTTTCATATTCAAATGGAAAATCTACTTTTCTTTCTAAAATGTTTGTTGACATATTTTTAGTGTCACTTTGTCACTTCTTTTTTAAAAAAATTCAGAAAGGTTATACAAAATTAAAGGAAATAAGATATTTATATGTCATTCGTTTTTGTAAGCAATACACATATAATTTTTTTTATATAATTATTTTATATAAGGTGTTCTTCTATTTGTTTGCAGTGTGGCCTTGCATACATATATCAGGTACAAACATTAACTCCAACCAAGTTTACTTGCTTGATAATCTTCCAGCTTACATTTTAGTTTATTCGTCAACCCCTTATTAAAGGTCAAGAAAATAATACTGACTGTACTGTAACATCACTAAGTCTTGATTTATGTATAATAATTTATATTTTCGATAAACTAAAATTGAATACTTCGTAATTTTAAAAACTAAATTTTAAACATTTTAAAATACATTTCCCAGCAGCTTTCATATTATAATTACCATGCCTACTAAACTGTAACTAACAATTATTTAAATGTTGTATCCTTATACTTAGATATAAATTTATTTCAAAGGAAATATAATAGTTCGTTGTTTTAGTCTGTATCATTCGTTTTAATTTTCTATTGTTTACCTTGGCAAAGCCACATCTACGTCTTTTACACACTCGGAGTTCTGCAGACACAGGAACACAAATAAAAATGTATTGTTAATTTATACTTTATCTATGACCAGCAGATAAATATGAACATTATTTATGAATGCGGTCCAATTTAAATAAAAAATGCGAACAAATAAAAACCTTTTTTATTTCTGCAAAACAAAAAATTATATTGTTTTAAAAGAAACGAAAATATTCGTTCTGACCAACAAATTTATTCTGTTGTTTTTCAGTTTCTCCTTAAATTGACTTAAAATACATACGTAGCACCATAAATTCGAATACTTCCCAACAAACCAAAACATTATGGAAAGAGACTTATTACAGTCTGGCACAATCCTTAAGTTTAAAATAGCGTTAAGCGCTAACTAAATTCCTATGTACATATAAAGCTCAACGCTTAGCAATTGGAAAATGCGATTTTGTGAAAGTGAGTGCAAATAATCTGCCACTAATTTTTTTTTTTTTTTTTTTTTGTTTTGGTGAAAAAGTATTGACTCTTGCACTCAGGCCTATTTAGGATTTGTATGTACTGTCTTAAAAGGGATAAGTTCATGACAGAAGTAACGCTCTAATTTAAGTTTGCCATTGCAGCGTTGAAGCTAGACGCTAGATAACGTTAACTTTATTAATTATTTTATATATTATATGCTAATAATTTTGTCATTTAGTTTTTAATTCCAAATTATGCTTTTTGCACCTCATAAAAAATAGAGAGGTCGATTGGGCGATGTTCTTCTGTCCGTTATCGGCTTGAAATCAATTTTGCGAAGCACCCTACTAAACTATGGACAAATTAAATACACCAAGCCGTTGAGAATAGTTTCAAAAGACTTGCTATTGGAATCCTGCAACATTGATTTACAAATTCTAAAGATATGATTAAAATAAGAGAGCGTCTCTATTTTCCTTACGTTTTTCTGATTTTGATATTGATATTTAACTGTTTTTATTGCTTTTTCTTTGTTGTATTGAAAATCTTAAATTCAGAAAAATTCTCCAGTTTAAGGCCGGTACGTAGCTCGACTGAATTTCAGTTTGCCATAAGAAGTATGTGTAAAAAAAACAGCTTGAAATTCAGGTTTGAAATTTTTCAGCTAAAAAGAAAACTAAATGGAATTTTTGATTATTACACGGATGTTAAAACAAAAATTGTAGACTTTTTTTCTTCAACTGAAACAAAATTTAATGTTCAGGCAATTGTTTGGTAATGGAATTTAAAACATTTCATATTTTTTCACTTTTGAAAAATTTTTTTTTGTATCATTTCTGTGTTGATATAATGTTTTTGTGTACAATATACAAAAACACGACTACATGATTTTTATTTCTACAAACAACCACATGATGAACTTTTTTTTGTAGAAATAAAGGTAAAAAAATCAAACCTGAAATTCCGTAGAGCTGCGTACTGGGCTTTAGATATATTTCGCGTATGGAATGTTTTGTTGGGTTATGTCTGTTTTGTTGGTAATTTTGTTATTGTAGTAGAGTTTATAGTACTTATGTGTGTAATTGAATACAAGTACATTTTCGTATAAAATTGATACAATCGTATATTATTATCTTTTTTCATATACTAGCCCATATGTATTTTGAAGTATATAAATATGTATTGTCTATTGAAATGCAAAAGTACAAAATAAGACAATGGTTCTATACCTGGCGAAATACATACATATATACGAGTATACGTACATACCAGTACTTTTTAAGGTCTGGTCTATAGTACTGCGGTGATGGATAAATTACAAAAGAGAAAACTCAGCACGTAAACTTGGGATACCTTGAAATCTGCAATATATTTACTGCCAGATACAAGTATATTGCCAGCAGGGTTTTCAATTGTCGAGCATAATGTGAAACAAATGAAAGAAATAACTTTATGTGATTTGTGTCTTTCCATAATTTTTATGATTGAAGGAAATTAAACTTTAATTAAGCATCAACAAATAAATGAAATATTAAAAAACAAAACATTTTATATAATTTTTAAAAAGAAAAGGACGAGTTAAAGATTTGTTAACAATTCTATTTTTACCATTTTTAAACAAGTTATTAAACTAGAACTAAACACGATCTTTCAGTAGGAACCTCCGAACTTTAATAGTTCATTGTGGCCATTTTGTTGAAGCGAATTGGATGTCATATTTCTAGTCTGTTTTACCAAAATCACCAACAGGACATGCAATGATGAAATTATTTTATAAAAACAATTGCTCTATTTGGGAAACGTTTCGAGAGGTTTGCAAATGTTACTGGGTCCATAATCGTTCTGCCTTAAGGACTATTATCATTGTGGTGGATATACTTGAGTTTATCCAACAAACTGATTCAGTAAATAATCAAAGAACACCCGTAAGTTGAAAAATTGCAATATCTATCAAAAACATCGCAGCTATTCGTGAGAATAATCAGGCGAATTGTACGTCGTGGCTTCGGCCTGCATCCGTACGAAAGTGTTATGAATGAATATATAAGTTTGGCTGACCAAGGTTTAGTACTTTTACAGTAGTAAAAAATATTGTTGCTGTTACGTATGTGACATGAACTTACCCCGACTTTAAAATGCTGTGCACTTATTGTAAAACCCTGTTAATTTTATTATTCAAAAATTAAAATAAAAATTGACTGCAGAACTCATTTTTAGGGTTCCGTTCACAAAGTGTAAAAACGTAACCCTATTGTTTTCGCTACAATGTCTGCATGTCTGTCCGTCTATCCGTCTGTCAGTGCCTTTTATCTCAGGAACCTTAATAGGTAGACTCTTGAAATTATTTTCACAGATGATGTATAGCTGTTGCCGCTATAGCAACAAATACTAAAACTTATAGGGTGTTCCAATAGAGAGGTGTTATTCACGAAAATGTTTTTATTTCTTGAACTGTAGAAGGAATACTCTTGAAATTTACAAACAGTAATTAAAACTTAGATCACTATATAAAAAAGTATAAAAAAATAAAAATAAAAATTAAAGGGTGTTCCGATACTGGTGTGATTTGCATGTATAAGGCCTAAGTTTTAAACCATAAAAGGTAGACTCTTGAAATTTTCACAGAAGGTGTATATCTGTGGCCGCTATAGCAACAAAAATTAAAACTTATAGGGTGTTCCAATAGAGAGGTGTTATTCACGAATATGTGTTTATTTCTTGACCTGTAGGAGGCATACACTACAAATTTACAAACTGTAATTAAAACTTAGTTCGCTTTATGAACAGGTCTAAAAATATAAACCTGAAAATTAAAGGGTGTTCCGATAGTGGTGTTATTTGCATGAATAAGGCCTAAGTTTTGAACCGTAATAGGTAGACTCTTGAAATTTTCACAGAAGGTATGTATATAACTGTGGCCACTATATTAACAAATACTAACACTTATAGGGTGTTCCGAATGTGACGTGTTATTTGCCTTTATGTATTTATTTCTTGAGCTATAGGAGGCAACCACTTAAAATTTGCAGTGATTTAAGCTATGTTTGCATTATAAGCAAGTATACAATATTAAGCTTAAAAATTAACGGGTGTTCCGTTAGTGATGTGATTTGTATATATGGCATAGGTTTGAACGATAATAGGTAGACCCTTGAAGTTTTTACAGGAGGTGTATTACTATGGCCACTATAACAAATAGTAAAAATTAAAGGGTGTACCGACAGTGACGTGATTTGCATAAACATTGACTAATTTTTTATCCATAATAGATATATTCTTGAAATTTTCACAAATAGTGTGGGGGGGTCATAGTAACCCTATAAAAACAATTTAAATTTAAAGGGTTTTCCGACAGTGGCGTCTTTTTCATGTATAACGACATATTTTTTGAACCGTAATAGGTAGACTCTTCCAATTGCTATAGAAGATGTGTTGCCATGGCCGTTATGACAATTAC